>PVKA01001612.1:0-141774 GCA_004027165.1 Ctenomys sociabilis | reverse complement strand
CAGCTCAGCCAGCCCTGGGGGAGGGGCTGACACGGCATGTGGTGCTGGGGATCAAACCGCAGTCCCTGAGAGCTTGCCAAAGCAGGCGCTTTAGACTGCTGAGCTATCTTGCCAGCCCTGTTTGCTAATTATCATTGAATATATGTCCATGGTGGGCTCAAAATTATTATGCATACTGTAAAAATATGACATCTTATTTTCAAGTACTACCGTTTTGCTAGAGATTACGGGCCCATACACCACATGACATGATTTTAGGGAAAGAGACTATGTAGGAGAATGGGGTTAATCTAGAAGTTCTGTGAACATCAGCCTCTAGAAACATGACAGTGAAACATAAAGACCCGGAATCCATATAAAAGCTGTCTTTACTGTATTCTTTTATACATGCATAAAGATGAATATATTAAGATCTGTAAGTGTGAATTGTTTCAAAGCAAGGGAGTAATAATAATACTTAATAATTAGAATATGCTAAAATACAAGTCTTTTAAATCCCTAATCTCATTCTTTTTTCTACACCAGAAAGATCGATTTTCAAGTATGTTCCAGATGATTGTGTTCCTAAGACTGAGCTAAAATATATAATAAACTTCATATTTCATTTTTAAAAACTTTAAAAAAATCAAAACTTTCAATATACTTAAGAAAATTGCTTTTGTTTTTTTTATGAATAAAGACATAAATTTTAAAACTGGGCTGTCTCTGTAACTCTTTTCTCATTGTACATACAAAACATCCAACACCCAAAATTAAGGAAGGAAAGGTTTGTGTAGCTCACAGTTTGTGGAAATATTAAGCTGGCTCCAAGGCGCAGTGGCGCATGGATGAAGGCAGCAGTGGGCAGGAGGGATGTTAGCTAACAGAGTGTAGAAAGGAAGGGGTGGGGCGATGGCAGAAAGACGATGAACATGTGGTAAACTGTAGTTGACCAGATTAAGAAATTCTGCTGCATTATTTCAACATGAGGTGCATGGAGGCAGTTACGGTGCATACTTCAAAAAGATGAAAAACTGAAGTATGAATGCTTTCACTTAAAAAGTAATAAATGTTTAATAGTATATTTACCACGGTTACAAAATGTATACATCTATCAAAACAGCCTGTGCTCTTTACATGGAGAGTTTGTAGGTATAATATATTGGTCACTCATCTAAATACAAGTACATAGTAGTTTTTATGTAGTCACAGTTAAGAATAATGAGGAGCTTACATACATGTTATTTAGTATGATCACAAGAGTTATCACCTCAAATAATTTATTTTTGTGCATTTTCATATCAAATACATAGAGGGTAGGAGAAGCTACATGTTTGCAGTGTCTCTACCAATATTGTAAAAGGTGGTTGATATTTATTGCCCAAGGTTATTTCATCTCTATATGGGGTTGCACCTCTATAATAGGTTTGCAAAAATACAAAAAGGGTCCTTAGTTAGAATATAGAATTTTCACATTTCCATACAACAACCACTATTTTGAAGCCCAAGAATGCCTGCATAAATTTGTTTTGGTGGAAAAAAGATATGTTTTCAATGGTGCCAAAGTTATATCAGCCACTGAAAGATGTAAATACATATGGCAAGAATACTATTTCAACAACTGCTGTAATGCTGAAGTGTATCCTCAATAAGCATCCACTTGAGTTGGGTTTGATATGTATAGATAACATATTTTTCTGGAAGGTAGCACCAGTTTATAAGTGCCTTTATAAATTTTTAGCAATAAAATTGAGATAAACAATTAAATGATAATACTGATAAACCTTTAAAATACACCATTTTTATTTAAAAAGGCTCTTGTACTTACATTGCACTCTGTGGAATATTTTAGACATTTTTCAAATTATTGGTAAGGTGTCTGAATTAATAAAACAGGAGAAAAATAACAACAACAAACTGACCCCTAAAAGAAAGAAATAGAATGAATAATGATAGACCATTATGGATAAACCCAGGGTAAATTCACTCTAACAAGGGGAAGCACTTGTCATACAAACTCCTAATTTATGATTAGTTCTGTACATAGCAAAGGGTATAAAAACTATATATTTTGCTTCTATGGTCTTAAGTACAAGATCAATGGCTACCACAGTTGGTCCATTGCTAAACTGTGCTTATTACTAATTGTACTAATGTAGCTAGGATTACAACAATGTCTGTTGTAATCATTTGTTTTCCCTTGTAAAGCAATATTGAGAAACTCTTGGGTAATAACTTCACCACAGCCCAACACAAAAAGACAGGCAACTGAGTCAAATAGAAATCAACATCTCACTCTCGGTTAATTGGAAGGAAAAGTCTGTGCACGGAAACAAACCAAGAATCTCCCACACCCAGAAAATATCCATGAAGTACAGACTGTCTCTGGAAAAGCTTTGATGTTCACAATATAGCACCAAACCTACACGGATCATCACAAAAATAAAACTATTTTTTGAAATACAAAATGTCACCACAAAAGAGCAAAACGTAATATCAGACTTTCAACACACCAAGAACAAGTCCAGGCAATATCAAAGTGAGATGCTTGAAATTATGCCATGATTGCAGCTAAAATAAATGAGTCCATCAGGCTATAAAGGAAATAAATTCAAAAATAATCACTCAGGTAAAAATGGAAATTACCACCATAATGAAAGAATATATATAAAGAGGACAGATAAAAAATAGAGGCACAAAGAAACATGATGAAAACATTGAACAACATAGGAAAGAATTAGAATGAAGGAAACATTCAAAGAGACACCTAGAAAATTACAACTGCCACTGACAGCTGGTAAAATTGCTTGAGCAAAACTAAAAAAAGACTTCAGATCTTGAAGACAGCATTGCCGCTATGGATCACAAAAGGCAGGATCTCTTGCAAATAATGTGGAACCAGAAAATAACAATTCAACAGCTTTAAAATGATGCAGAGAAAAACAATATAAGACTGATTGGTGTCAAAAAAAGAAGCAGGAGTCAAGACAAATGACATAAAAAGACTATTTATAGTTGTAATAGCAGAAAATTTCCCAATTTGGGAAAAAATTCTAACAGAAATAAGTGAGGCATGTAGAACTACAGTCAGCCATTACCAACATAAATCTACCCCCATAATAGTCAAGATCTCAAAAATTTAACACAAGAATAGACTATTTCTTTTTTTAAAGAAACTAAAATTAGAATTGAAACAGAAAATATTACAAGTGATATAGATTTTCACTTAATGAAGCAATATGAACTTCACAGTATTTTTTGTAAATCATAGTATTGTCTTCCTACCAATTCATATTACCAGATATGTGCATATAAAATTGGAAGAAGAAAAAAAATACATATATATGTAAAATGAAGAAAACAAAATGGAGAAACAATTGAAAAAAGAAGATGAAAAATAATTAAACCATTGATTGCTTCTTTCCATAGGCCAGCAGAAATCCACAGTACAGTTGATCAAAGCATCCTGCTTACACACACAGATCCATCTCCTTCCCCCACTCCTTCTCTCAGACTTCTCAACTCAGTAACTCTTTCCCTGTGAACAAGTTCATTCCCTTTTATCACTATCTATTGTACCCTTCAGATTCCACTTTCTCTTTTAAGTTCTTGCCAGTTTTGTATGCTCATTTTTATAATATGAACAACTAATTTGAATGTAACAACATGAAATAGACTCAACACTGTTGATTTCCTACATATTAATCTGAAATTCTATATCATTATTATGTTAAATTTTTGTTTCTCTTATAAAAAAGAATACCACTATTTTTGAAATAAAAAACTAGCATTCAAACATCATATCTATACTTTCCTTGAGGTATATTCATTGTATAAGAAACTATGTACATGTTCACATTGGTTAAGGATGTATGTACTCAGGAAATACATGCTGTAACATTATGAAAAATACACTGTTCCAAAACTTTTAATTTTTCTCTTTGTGTTTAATGATAAATGCTCCTTGAAAAACTTATCTCTTGATGGCATCACTGATAAAATTTTCATTGTTTATTGATTCTACACAAAGCTTCCTGAATGATAACTGTTTTAAATTCAAATAAATCACATAAACCAAATGCACAACTAGCATTTTTGGCTCTCCCTGGGTAAGCATGGTGGTTTTCAATCTCTTCAGGTTTTTTATCACATATTGTTTGAAATATTGGAGTACAAATTTACTAGCACCTCATGCCTTTTAAGTGGGTTCTGCAGGGAGCGAAGTGCTACAAGTGTGTGTCAGTGTAAGCCTCTTAGGTGATATTGGTGAAACTCTGCCTACATATATGCTTTTGAAAATTATATCAGCACATGCTTGCAGCACATGAAGCTTACACTACTGTTAGAGAGCAGGGGTATGTACATTCTTCTCTACTCTTTTGTACCTACTTCCTTTCCTCTCTCTAAGTCTCTTTCTTCATTTTCATTCTTAGTGTTGTTACTATTATTATATTTAGATAATGTTTATGTTACAAAGTTTACACTCACTGTGGGTGTTTGATTTTTGGCACAAGTACCTGAGACATCTTAAATTGTTTCTCTTCCCCATCCTGTCACCCCCTCCCCTAACCATCAGTTTCCTGGACTCCTTCGTACTTGCTAAAGATCTATCTCCCTGGTCCCCTCTGTTCGTCATTAATTTTACTGTTTAGTTGCATTTTGCCTTTTGCAAATGAAAGATTCCCTATGGTATTTGAAATGTGAGTCTCACTTATTTCCCTGAACCTTATATTTTCTGGGTGTATCCATTTCCCTACAATTTATTTTTCTGGCAACCAAGAACCACATGATAAATTCTATTTCAAAGTTTGACTACCAGTACTCTTCCTGAAAAACCAAATATGAACATCTACACATTATCAATCCTATATTATATTGGCTTCAAATATCTTACCACCCCCGGATTTGCCTCTTTTTTGGACCTCTCAGCCTGTAAACTACCTCCTTTTATATTTCTTATCCTTCCAAAGTATCATATTTTCTGTAAGGATTTCTTCAACTCACTTTGACAGAGTGAATGCCTCAGTCTTCAAAGACTTTGTTCTTTTATTTTGATGCTGATGGACTGCCACATGTAAATTTATTGCTTTTCTTCTTTGTATTTATTTTTTGACCAATTTTGTAATTTTTGTATAATTTATTTAATGCCTAAGTAAAACCACAATTTTTTAGTACACACTGAATGCTCTATTAGACTTTTTTTTAATGTAAGAAATAGCGTTTTGAAAAAGAGATGCTCAATTAATGGGTCAAAAGGTGGACAGTAGTTATAATTAATGTTCAAGCTGTCATTAAATAAATGCGAGTATTCTTGTAGATTCTGATGCAAGATATGTTTCCTTTTATGAATAGTAAACTATTTTAATACGGGGCAACAGAGGAAAGTGATCGATGATGAATAATGCACCTAACGAGAGTCACCTAGACAGAAAACACTCTCAGGCTTTCACAGACAGCAGACTGGTCAAGCAATGGCTGTGACTCATCTATATGACTGACACTGAAGAAAGATTTACAAACTGTGGTTCAGGGTTTCAGGATAAATCGTGAGAGGATTAGTCTGTACTTTGCTTGTATGTGGTGCTATAAGAACATGATGCAATGCCACAACCATTGTTGAATTTACTTTGTTTAGTGAAATTTTATATCATTTTTAATGCTGTTTTTTTTTCTATTACCATTGTGTATTTTTTTAAAAATAGAAAGTTTAAAAAGATAACAACTCACAGGTTTTACTCCTGCCTCAACAAAAGTTTGTTAGAGCTCCTACTCAGTAGATGTTTTCAGTATAAAAGGCCAATTCATTGTTAAATTACTTAGTCTAATTCTCTCCATATAATCTTTGTGAATATTGGACATCTGCAAGGCCTAGTATGTATCAGTGATGAAGGTGTTAATACAAAGAAGCAATAACAGGAGCACAAGTTTAAGCACGCACTGAGAGATGTGGGTCCATGCATCACCATGATCTCGGCAGTGGCTAATGGCCCTACCAAAGGCCACTGACATTCTTTCTGCTATTGTTCATAGGCAAATCCTGCCAAGTGTTATAACCAGAGCCACTTCCACACATGTCACAGGAGGGGCCGAGCACCCACTTTCTGTGGGTGTTTATAAGGACCATCAAGTGCAATCACCAACGAATTTCCTTTATGCAGCAGTAGCATTAGCTGTCCTATTTCCCAATACTAAATATCCTATTTCCATATTCTCTTTTCCTTCAGTCTATACAGTAGGACATGTCAACATCCATCATAAAAATTAATTTCCATCATGATAAAACAACATATACCAATGATCAACTGGAAAATATGCAACACAACTTTTATCTTATCAGAACATTACTTATACATCAAGTTAAATAGGACTTCAGACTGTTACTTTGATGGTTATCACAAGAGAAAGGTATCATAATTTTATTCCCCACCTTTTTGCTTCTACAGTTCTAAGACTCAACATTAACTTGACCCTCAGAATATACCTTTACAAAAATAAGGAAAAATATTTAATAGCAACCTGTAATACAAAAACTATTACAAAAACATTTTCTTAATAATTAAAACTAAATATTTCTCAGAAATGTACATGAAAATAAATACAATCATGATGGTTGCTAATAAATTTAAATATGTATCTCGCTATGTACAGCATTTTAAAAGATCATTCATGGAATATTTAAAGAGACTATTTCAGATAAAGAATTTTTTGAATTATAAAAAACAAGGGGCTAGGGAAATGGCTCAGTGGAATAAGTGCTTCCCTGGCAGCACAAGGGTCTGAGTTCAATCCCCAGTTCCACCAATAAATAAATAAACAAATAAACAAATAATCATAAATGAAAAATTATAAATCAAGGGAGAAATGATATAAGTATTGTATACCAATCCCTGTGAATAAATATCTAAGGTTTGATAGAAAAAATTCCTTTTCTTTTTTCAACCAAAGTTAGCCTAAAAGGTTTTGTTGTTCAGTTTTTCATGCTGATTGGCAAAAGACATTAACAAGGGGAGATGGCTCAATGGAATAAATGCTTCCCTGGCAAGTGCAAGGGCCTGAGTTCAATCTCCAGTCCACCAAAAAAAAAAAAAAAGACATTAACAAAATATTCTTATATGATAATATGACATATCTATATATGTGTGTATGTATTTTAATGTGTTTGGTACAGGCTATCATTATGTAGCCCATAGTCACAGTGATTCTCCTGTTTTCAGCTTCCCTAGTGCTGGGATGGCAGGCATGCACCACCCTGCCCTGTGTCAGTGACATGTGTTGCCAGGGATTGAATCCTCAATATGGCATATTAGTATGGATTAAATATAAAATGTTGTACCTGAAGAGTGTTAAAGGACTGGATAACACATTGATGTCCTCCTTACATGCCTTTGTTTTTCTTAATAAATATAAGGAGATTGATAAGTTATCAAATGTTTTCCTTTGCTATTTTCCCTAGAATATTTAAAATAAGAGTATTTACTGTGTGCGATTTTAACTGAATATTTGCTTTAGTTTAGATTTCATTTAAAGAAACAAATCACAGAGAATAACAATAGCACATCTGATAAAATTTGTCTACTATTTATAAAATAACTTTTCTATCTTCTTACCTGCCATAGAGTAGGGCAAGTAAGGGGATGAAATCCTTTTTTCCTCAATCATGAAAAGTAATAAAATCCAACAAATAAGAATTTTATGTACCATCCTTTATGTCTACATTTTATTGTGTACTTCATTGCCAACAAAAGATTGAAAAAAAGGAGGAATTACATTGATGAAAGAAATGAACTACCTCAAAATGTAAGGCTATAACATAATATAATAATATAACATAATAATACAAAGATTAAGGAATGAGTAATTCCTGGAAAACTTAAAATATTTTAGAGGATTCTGAATTTAAGATTTTATAGAGAAAATTCAAAGCCAAAACAGGATGAAAATAATTAGGACAGCCGGGTTGATAATACTGCAACTGCATCAACTTCCTTGCTGAAGGGTTCCTTTGTTCTATAGCTGATTCCATGAAACAATGAATACACATATTTACATTAAGAAAAGGGGGAACAAAAGTCTGGGTCTTTCTGGTTCTTGTCTGAATTTTAAAAATATTAAGAATAAAGTAAAATTGTGATATGGAAATGAAAGTGTAGATTGACTCTTTTAAGGAGGTGGTATAAAGACAAGCTCAATTAATAAAACATTGTTTCAGGGCAAACAAGAAAAAGTGTGCTGTAAAACAGTACTTCCTATCCTTTTGTGTACTAGGACACACGTGGCACCCATTCAATACCAATTCTGACTCTGTAGGTCTGTTTTGGGCCCATTATTCTGCCTTTCTTTAAGGGGAAGCCACACTACTCCGAAGCCAACTTTAGTTAGTAAAGCTATAATACTGTGGTTACACTAAATCATAAAAAAGACAAATGAAAATTCTAGAAAACCTCATGCTGAAAGGGAGAATTAAAGCTCTAGGACTCTATTCTGGGCATATAGGAGGGGTCTGTTGTCACATGGTTTAGAAACAAGATGAGCACAAACATTAAGAGAGCTCTGAGGAGTCACTCACAGTGGAGGAAAACTGAAGTCTGACAGGGATGAAATGCATTAAAGTGGCTCAGTTGCAGCTTCTCCTCTGCTTCTGAGCTCAACTCACAAGTGGCAAAATTCTTGGACAGTTCTGCATAAGAGCTTAGGGGTGTAAAAGCTAGAGAGATCGTCCGAGAGCAGACAGAGAAGTATAGCAAGAAATTGGCAATGCGTGTCTTTAAACATAGTTCACGGGAAGTCTGTACTACTGCCTAAGTTCAGAAAATACCAATCTGTTACTAATATATGCTTCTTCTGCTCAGAGGAGGATCTGTGTTTCTATTTTCATAATGTTTGCTTTGTCAAGGTAGTTAATATATTTTGCAAATATACTTTTCACCTCTGACCTGGTAACTAGAACATGAATTGACTCTAAAAATTTTAATCATTCCTTATGTCTCCAACACTAATTTTCACTTAGGAGAACAAAAAAAGTTTTTTAATTGTTGTCTTGATGTAAAAAGTATATTAGAACTTATTTTTAGAGCTATGCTGATAAGTCAAAATAACATCGATTAGTAGTTATCATTAGTAGAGAGTCTCTTAAGAGTGTATCCTAAATCTCTGTAGTGAACTCTGGGTCTTCTACAGAGCATACCTGCACAGCAGAAAAGTTCTGTGACAACAGTTATGAAATGCATTCCTATTGACAGAATTCCTATGAATTTATTCTCAAAGACACCATATGATAAACATGTCAGTTAATATTTTTATATTTTATAGAATCATGCTTGGATTTGTTGTTCCTTTATTGTTAAGACTCTGGGAAAGCTTAAAGACATCGAGAGCTTAAAATATGAGCAACTTATAATATTAAGGATCCAAACTTCAGAACCTATCCTTACATTACATGAGAATTTGTTAAATTTTATTCAAGAACCCTTAACTCTCAATAACTGGAAAATTCCCTTGAAAGCATATATTGTTTTGTAAAAATTATAGAAGTTCTATATAACATTGATTTCCAATAACTATTACCTTCCTAAGTAGCTGTGTTCCCCAGCAAAATCAGAGAGCACATACTAATGAAGAAAAGCACTGCTCTGAATTATTCAGCTACACCGTATAAAGCTGTTACACTTTAACATAGTTTGAAATTAGATGAGCACCACTGTCTGTAATATTTCTTTCCACAAGAATACATGCTGAAGCCATAAAGCTTTATGGACCACTTTTCCAATTGCTATGTTTACAGGACCAAGCCTTTCTTCTTCGTTACTCTAAAATTTCTTTTCTGAAAGTCATAAATATCTTCCCCTTCCTCCCCCTCTACTGCCATAGCTCCTCCAAGTTGATTCATTTCATATCCTGACTTCCACTGCCTAATTAATTTGGCCCTTGAAATTTTATTGGCTTTCATCTGTCCCCACTAATGCCTAACAGTAGTATTTCTGAGATCGTTCCATATTACTATTTCCTCGATTGCTTTCTACTTCTCCTCTGCATGCTTTCATGTCTGTTTCACATTCAAAACTCACCTGATAAAGTTACTGTTGGGCTCGTGCTTTGGTAACTAAATACATAGGACCCTATCTGAAGCAATAACAGCCACAAATATCCAATCTCACAGTACATACTACTAAAATGAAGGATGCCCCACATCAAGTTATTAAACCAGTAATAACTGTGAGTGCACAACAAATATCAAGCCAATAATTACATATAAAGGTAAAAAGATACCAGAATTATTTTTGTCTTCCAGAAAATGCACATGCAAAATTACAAAGCATCCTCTGAGGCTTAAATTCCCATGAGAACATTAGAATAATCAAAATAGTATGTAGACGATAATATGGAAAAATGTTAAGGTGCTGCATTAATGTTATACTTGATTCAGTTGAATACATTTAATTGTAGGAAAGAGAAATAATATTGAAAAGTGGGAAAAGGGGTGTCCTGCAGTCTTTCTAAATTAGAAAATGCTCTAGTTAAAACAAAAATCACTCTGTAGCTGGGAGTGGTAGTGCCTGCCTGTATTTCCAGCACTTGGGGTATAGAAAGGAGGGACTCCAATTTGTATCCAGTCTAGATGATCTAGTAACTGGCCTAGAACTTCAAATGAATGAATGAATGAATGAATGAATGAATGAATGAATGAATGAATGAATGAACAAATGAATTAATGAATAAATAAAAGAGCTGAGAGTAACCCCCACTTGTAATCCCTGGTTTCAACCCCCAGTACCAATGAGTAAATACATAAAAATTTATTTGTTTATTTATTTATTTATTTTTATTTTTATTTTTTGGTATTTTTTGAGACAGGGTCTCACTATGTAGTTCAGGCTGGCCTAAGCTCATTTTGTAGCTCAAGCTGGTCTCAAACTCACAACAATCCTCCTGCCTCAGCCTCCTGAGTGCTGGCATTACAGGCATGCACCACCACACCTGGCTTTAAAAATTTAAACTTCTGATAGTCACTTCGAGTTATTCTTTTGCTCAAAAATCTATTATAAGCTTTGTGCCTAAATAAGAATTAAAATTGACAATGACTTAGAATGGCTCAATCCCATGTTTATCTTACTTTACCTTCTACATTTCTCCAGGTTGTGTTTCTCCAAATACATTAGTTTTATTAGTCTTGAAAGGTATCAGGCAAAGTTTGCAAATTTATTTATATTTTATTTATTTTTTTGACAGAACCAGGGGTTGAACTCAAATCCTTGTGCTTGCCAGGCAAGTGTTTATTCTACTGAGCCATCACCCTGGCCCCAATGTTTGCAAATTTAGTTCTTCATGTTTACCTTGAGAGCCCCTAACATCACAACTCACCTTTTTCATCACTCTTCACATATATGTTCCTGATGAGTCCCAGTGGTCTTTCCCCAGTACTCATCACTTTATCCATATTTGCACTCAAAAGATCATCTTCCTTTTCTTTTTCTTTTCATTTTATGTATTTGGTACAGGTTCTTACTATGCAGCATGAACTCGTAGTGATCCTGTTTTCAGCCTCCCCAGAGCTGATATTACAGGCATACACCACCACACCTGTACTCAAAAAGTCATCTTTCAAAAGGCTATACAATTTATTTACTCATTGCGTTTGTTTTTAGTACCAATCTATGTTCTCCACAAAAGAGATGCTCTTTCATGTTCGCATGTGAGTACACAACACACAGCCAATATTGTTTGTTGAAGCCTACACTTTGCCCAGCAGCAGCAGACTCGTTTTCCTTGCTCATCTTTCACTGTAAAGCTATGAAGTTCACCATCACGTTCTCCTTGTTAAGAAATAAATGAATAAATTAAAAAGAATAAAAGGAGCATCTAGCTCCTGATTTAAGTTTCTCAAAGACAGAGGCTGAATTAGCAGCTGGGTGGCAGAGGCTTAGCTGAGCTTTTGGGATGGAAGTAGTCCAAGACTGATATTACTTCTCAGAAACTCAACTGTCCTTATCACAGCTCAGGGTACTGTTTCAGATTTCCCTGTTTGGCAACCTGCATCTTACGGAATACTTTCAAAGACAATGAACCAGAAAATGAAAACAAAATAAAGTTGAACTGAATAAAAATGAATAATGGACAAGCAAACAACTACAAAAAAAGGAAAGCTATTTATTTGTATATAACAATATGATTACAATGCCTATTGATAGCAATCAATAAAGTGACTTTTTATTAGAATTATCATGCCTCACTAACTGGTATAACTGAATTCATGATTTCATTTTTCAGCATGCTGCTATATTAACCACAAATCCAAGCAGTCATCATTTTCTTTGACATTCTGATGTTAAATATAATTTTTGAACTCTTTTACACATTTGTGTTTAGTTTATTATACAGAGCTAATGAAGAGGCATGCAAGATAAAACCTTATAGAAATTGGAAAGTGCTGAAAAACTGAAGATACCATTAACTTTAAATTTACTTTCTTTTTTTTTTTTTTTTTTCATTTGGCATAGATCTACAGGGACTATAGGATCTCACTACGTAGATCAGGCTCATAGTAATACTCCTTTTTTCAACCTCCCAAGCTCTGGGATTACAGGCGCGCCCTACCCTGGCCAGTCGCAATTGCACAATTGCTACTTTCAACACGCCCTGGGGGTGGACCGCCACAGTCTCTTAAGCACATGGTTTAGTCCACTGAGCTGTCTGGCCAGCCCTAATATTGAATTTCTGACATGTTTCTTTTTTTTGCCCTCGTGTGTGCTGCTGGAAACTAACTTCAAATATGCATGCATATTCCTACTGAAACCTGTTAAAGGATACACATAAGGATGAAAGTGTAGCATGTGGTCCACAATGTGGTTTGTGCGTAAGTTCCTATACACGGAAAGCATTATATTAGTAATAACAGACAAAGCTGGCATTTTGCGGAAGTATCCAGAACTTTTCATATTAAACTACCAGCACGTTAGCGCTCTTCCCCTTCACAGTCCTCTAATTAGACAAACTTGTGCAGTTGCAGAAAGCACTGGAATTTCACAGAAGTTTTATGCTATATTTAACTGTTCAGGTTTTCAAGCTAATAAAAAGTAGACTTTGCAGAGACAGGAATATACTGTATGTGTGTGATGGTGACGTGTGGTGTCTTGCCTTATCATTAGAATAACATTAAATTGCATTTCATGGTTTGCTGCTTTTAGAAATAAATCATTGGGGAAAATGGTGTTCTCTGCTTCGTGTCTGTCACATAATTTGAATCCATACATGGGTTTTAAAAGGCTAGATAAATATGTCCCTTAATTTCCCTGGTAATTTAAAACCTTTATTCTCACATTGGAGGGTATGCGGAAGATAGAAGATGGTTTTGCCATTTTTTTTTTATTACTGCTGATTTGAATGAATGTTCACATGAATTTCTTTATATAGACAGGGCACTAAACCATCTCTTGTGTTCAAAAAATACAGTTGATAGGTAATAACTAGAGTATTTAAATAGGATGTCAGACCAAATTTGTTTTGCATTTTGGTATACAGTGGTATGCTAGTTCACACACTTAATTTGTGCTATAATTTTGGAAACAATGATCATGTTTATGTTTGTGTGAGAAAGATGGCCATGTTCATGGTGGTCCCCAGAAAATGTGCAGTTTGGAAACAAAAACAAAATTCTGCTAAGCATTTCTGTTGGGGAACCAAAGTATTTGCAAACAAAATCATTTCTGAACCATGGTACCACTGTATATAAGAGACAGATGTTATCCTTTTAATTGAGAAAGTTGCTAAATGTATAAATAGGAAAACTATTAGAAATATAGTAGCTGTGATGCTGCACAAGAAACGCTCTTCCTACTGAGGAAGCGCAGGTGCTCGTCCTGCCAACGCTGAGGCATCCTCCTTAGTGTGTGCTCTGGAAGGCGGAACTCCATCATTAGGAGATCTTCAGAGAATTGTCATTTAATTACTGTGTGGCTTTTTCCTAGTTTTCCATTTCAAGGGAACTGGTATCTGCTTACCAACATTTAGCACCTGGGGTAAAGAGGCTGATTTAATTTCTTCTTTTCATTATGCTCTAGCAAGAGCTCAAAGGCTCACTGTTTTTAGGAAGTAATGCGCTTCCTGCGTAGTGACACATATAAGTGACTTCTCCAAATGAAAGAAGGTCCAGTATTCTAGGTCCAAAGGATGCAGTGGAAATCTTCCTGTGTCCCTAATTCTTCTTCAATATAGCCAAGAGAACTCCTTGTGAGAGGCAGCAAGCAAAGAGTGCTATAAAAGGGATGATTAAAAAGGGTGATGGTGGTGGCTTAAAAATGGATTCCTAAGTGCTCATCAACTGAGCAATGGATAAAAATGGTATGGTATTTTTACATAATGGAGTATTATCCAGCCATCAAAAATGTACATTCAAGACTTTTGTAAATATATGGATGCAGCTCCAGACTATATTGGTGAGTGAAGTACATCATATCTACATGGGCAAGCATCCTATTATCTCATGAGTGTGAGAATCAGAAAGAGTAATAAAAGCTGTAAAGTACAATAGCTACTGGGAAAGGGAAATCATTTGTTCAATGGGAGGGAAAAACTGGGATGAGAAAAAGGACAAATGAAAGAAAGGAAAAAGACAACATGCTGTGCTGACCCCGCCCCAAGGGATACTGAGCCAGCAACCAAGCCTGGGCGTGGTGGCACGTGCCTGTGATCTCAGCACTGGGGAGGCTGGAGACAGGAGGATCACTATGAGTCCCACCTGCAGCGTGAGACCATGTACCCCCCCCCAAAGATAAAAGGAGGAAGGAATATTTTGGTATATATATAGCATGGTTTGGGTAATTGTTCTGTCTGTTTCTTCTGGTCTTCAGAAAGGAGTAGTAATGTTTACTCCTCTTTTTTTCTATTTTGAATTTCTTACAATATTTTTTTTTTAGGTACTGGGGATTGAGCTGAGGACCCTGTCCTTACCAGGCAAGGGCTTATTCTACTGAGTTATCTCTGCAGCTGTTTTTTAAGTCAGTCTTGCACATTTGTATCTGGTAGCCTGAGTAATTAATTTGAAGAAAGCATCATGGAATACAGCAACAATTTTTCAACACCTATTAAATTGTTTAGTGAAATGTTGTGTTATTTCTAATGCTTGTTTTTTCTGCCATTATTTTGTATTATTCAAAATAAAAAAGTGAGAATAAATGAATTCCCATTTCTTAAGGATTTCCTTATTCTGGAAATGAGTGCTGCAAACTCTGCCTTCTGTAGGACATGCGCTGCACTGCAGGAATGAACACAGCTTATGCAGTGATATCTCAGTTGCTGAGTTCATTACAAATTCATATTGAGCAACAAAAATTCTGAGAACTGAATACATTTTTCCTACAAGAAATACTGGAAAACTAAACAAATGGTTCTGAGGCCTAAATTCGCATGTGTGACAAATTTCATGATTTTTTAACTGTACTGTGCTTCTCTGTTTTTCTCTTAGCTTTGCTGCTGGTGTCACTATCTTTCTTTGGAATCATGGTTCTGGTATTTTATACAAAGAAAATGCAAACAAAAAGCACAAGGGCACCAGTGTGAATACACTAACCCAGCGCTATCTGTTGTCTGGGAAGGAGAGGCTCCTGGTCTGAGTGTTACTCCTGTGTGTCTTTGGGGAGGGATGGTGTGACTCATTCTCTGTCTTTATAGTTTGTTTGTTTGTTTTTTTTTTAATCTGATTTTTCAGTTCTAATGTCCAACAAAGTTAGGAAGACTGAACTGATTTTTTTTTCAAACTTTGGTGTTTGAATAGTGAGAAGTTTGATCTTGGAGCCACTAGCAAAATGAAGAATCACTGTAAACCAAAACAGAGGCTTAAGCACCAAAACATAAGAAATACTAGTACAGCAAGTCCCCAGACGAGCAGCTGCCTCCGCTGGCTGCCAAAAGTATAGTAGTGGTGAATTCTAATTATTCTGTCTTCTGTTGCATCTATACATATCCGTGATATACTATGATTATAAAACAAACCCAGTAAGAGATTAGCACAACAGAATAACCATAACAATATACAATAGTAACAGTGATATAAATGTAGTTTCTTTCTCCAAATACCTATTTTATGCTATGCTCCATCTTTCTTGTCATGTGGTGAGAGGATGCTATGTTTATGTAGAGAGAAGTGAAGTAAATGGTACAGTGCTGCACTACTGGCTGAACATTATTTGACTCAAGGATTTCACTGTCAAGCCTGGCCTTCACCCTCTCTATAGTCTGCTGGTTCCATCCACAACTCTTGCCCTGAAGACTGAGAGGGAGACTCTACAGCCCTAAATACATTGTTTCCCCCCGCCCCAGCCCAGCCTTGCCACTGGAATTTGCTGAGTGGACCACCCTTCCTCTCTGTGAAGACTGCCAGGAATCCTGACTACCACAGTGACCTGCAGGAGCCTTGTGGAACCCTGCTGTGTGCCAATCCACCATGGAGAAAGCCTTATACATTTTTAGTCTGCACCTACCATCATAGGATACTTCTTAAACTGTGGTTTGCCTCACTCTCCTTAGTAAGGTAGAAACCACATTGAACTCCACATAACAGGAGCTCTGGCAAGCCTACCCTGCCCTTCCACAGGTAGGATCTGCAGACCAGCCAGTTATCATCACTGAAAAAAATGACAAAGGGAAGGCATAAAAGGCAATTTCAGACTTCCAGTCAATCTAAAATAAGTCCAGAAGACAAGGACATAGAAGAACTTGGAAGTCACACACCTGAAATATCTGAGATGACAGAAACTGAAATAAAGAAAAAAAACTGCATCAGGCTGTGGAGGAAATCAGATCAGAAATAATCTCTCAGTTAAGAAAAGAATTGACAACAATTATGAAAGAACTGCTCAATACATTTAAGGAAGACATAGATAAAAAGAAGGGAATAAGAACATGATAGAAACATTGAATGAACAATACAGGTCAGCACTAGAATACTTGAGACAGATTCAAACAGACATGTAGGACATTAAGAATTCCATTGAAAGTGGCAAAACCATGTGCATGAAACAGAAGATAGAATTTCAGACCCTGAAGATAGCATTACAGCTAGTGAACACAAAAGAAACATCCCTTAAAAATAATGAGAAACCAGGAAATAATAATACAACAGTTGAAAGATGATGCATAGAAAAGTAATACAAGACTAATAGGTATCAGCTAAACATCTGGAAAAATACAAAAGAAATAAAAAGTGTTTGCACAAGTAGGAGCAGAAAATTTCCTGAGCATGGGAAAAGAATCTGTTATACAGATAAACAAAGCAAATATAAGTCCAGCCATCCATAATCAAAATAAATTTCCAACCAGCCACATAATAATCAAGATCCCAGAAACTGAACAAAAATATAGAATATTAAAAGCTGTTAGACATAAGAAACATATCACCTACAAAGGAAAGCCCATCAGAATTGTTGTAAGCTGGCCTAACTCATTTTGCAAACTTATGTGAACTCCATTTTGTGATATCTTTTCTTCTCTTTTGTAAACTCCCACCCACACCTAACTGCAAGATGTGACTATTTGTGCAAATAAGAAAGCATTTCTCAGCATTCCTAGAGGAGATAAAGAAATGTTCCTCAACATTCCGTAAAATGAGTTAAAATGCCCTTCTGATTACGGGAACAAACAGAATGCCTAAAAATGGGTGAAACTGTCATCAGATGTCCTTCTGGCTCCCAGAACAAAAACAATGCCTAAGCCAAATAAGGACACATTCCTGTAGGGTTTGCAATGTATGACCTCATCTACGGGAACAAACAGGTAACCCTTGGTCATGACTAACTCAAAATATGCTTTGTAAAATCCCCCCTCATCTCCCTACTCTTGTGGTTTTTCCCTTTAAAAACTGTGCCTCCCTTAGGATCAGCATACATTCTTGTCAGTTTTCTGAGGAGAGTGTTGCCGCTGAGCTCAGCTAATAAAGTGCTCCAAAATGTCCCTTTGGTTTTGGTATCTGCTGGTTTTGCAACATGCCACAGGAATCACAGCAGATTTCTCAACCACACAAGCAAATCAAGAAGAGTTCAGAGTGAGATATTTGAGGTCATGAAAGAAAATACCTTTCAACCCAGATTGATATATCCTGAAAAATTACCCATCAAGTGTAATGGAGTGAATAGGTATTTCCATGACAAAGAACAACTGAAGAAATTCATGACAACAATGCTACAAAGAGTACTGACATATTTTAGAGACAAAGATGACCAAAACTTCATCAACAGAAGAGAACAACCAAGTGAAGCAAGCAGTTGAGCAAAAGGGAAAAGTAAGGATCCTATAGCAATAAAACAACATGAGAAAGATACGCCAATACATATCAGATATCATTATTAATGTAGTCTCAATTCACCAAACAAAAAAAGCAGAGTGACAGAATGGATCAAGAAACAAAATCCAACAACTTGCTACACACAAGAAACACATTTAACTCAAAAAGAACTTAGTAAACTGAATGACAAAAGATGGAAAACAATACTCCATGTGATAGGGACCAAGGAGAAAAATAGAAGTAGCTATTCTGATTGCTGAGAATGTCAACTTCAAACTAAATGTGATTAAAAGAGTTGAAGAATGTCATTACATACTTGTTAGGAGCAAAGTGCAAGAGGAAGATATATATATATATATATATATATATATATATATATATATATATATATATATATATAATGTAGGAGCACTCATCTGTATAAGACAAATTTTAACAGACATGAAAAAGTCAATGAGCAGTAACATAATTGTATTTGGGGACTTTAACACCCCATTGACACAAAGAGATAGAACAATCTGTGAATTAAGCAACTACATTGCGGACAGCAATGTATAATACTAAAACCATGTTTAAAATATCTGTCATTTTGGTCTTCTAAATGCCTACTTCTTCTAATGTCATACCAATTATTGCTATACTCTCTTTAAAGTAAATGTATGTTTTAAAAAATGTAATAAAAGTAAAACAGGGACAAGAAAACCAAAATGTACATTGTACTGCTGCAATGTTGAATATGGTTTGATTTCTAAATATCTGTAAAAATGTGAATTGTTCTTTAACATTCTATGGGGATTTAAATTTTAGGACATCCATGGTTGTTGGAAAATACCAGTTACATTTTATGTCTAAGGTAGGTGATATCCAGACAGATAGGAAGGGTAAGCTTAACTGCCTCTGCTATAGGATGATAATGTCATTAAGCTTCTATGCTGGGTGTTTAACAATTAAACTTTTCAGAGCAAAAATTAGATAGATGGGCTAAAAAGATAGCCAATATTTTGGCCCTAGCTTTCAAGATCAGTGAGGACTCAGGACATAAGATAACTTCTGCTGTGACATCCTGTAACTAAGTGGTGTCCCAAATTTTTTGATCAAGGAGATTATGGGGCCACAGAGGAAAGTGATAAATGATGCAGAGTGTGCCTAAGGAGAGTCACCTAGAGAGAAAACATTCTCTTAGGCTTTTACAGAGAGCAAATCAGTCCAGCAAAGTCTGTGACTCATCCAGATAGCTGATACTGACAAAAGATCGACAAGGTGCTATACATGTTTCAGCGTAAATCCTGAGAGGATCTGACTGACCTTGTCAGATGGTAAAAATTACACTTTTAGTTATATAGGTCTTATTTTGACTTGTCTCAACCATCTTCAGAAAAGTGTAACCAAGAGGTATAAAAAGTAAAACTATAGAAATATGCTGAACTATAAAAGGCTCAAGTCAACAACTTCAGTCAATTGCCAGTTTTGTCAAAGACTACTCCAAATGCAGCTTCTCTAACAGCAATTGAATACTCAACTCTAACAAAACAAAACAAAGAGGGGGATATAAATAAAGGACCATTATATAGTGAAAAATAATATATATGTGTAGACAAGATAGGTAGATATACAGCTACTTTTCTTATTTCAATGAGAAGAAAAGTTTTTAATAAGATTGTTCAGAAAAAATATTATGTCTACATCTCCTCTGAATAGCTACTATGAAAAGAACAATATGCAATGTATTAATAATTATACTGTCCTACAAACCTGTTTAGAAACTGTTTCATTGACATTTATCTTTTTATCTCATTAAAATGAATAAAAAAATTTAAAAAGGGATAGATCAGCCACACAAAGAATTAGAAAGAAGTAACAGAACTAAACTGAACTTGTGAAAAAATGGACTTAGTAGACCTTTACTGAATGTCCCAACAAACAGTATCCCAATACACATTTTTCTCAGCTGCACAAGGAAATTCTCCAAAACAGATCATGTGCTAGGACATATAACATCCTTAAGCACAAAGGAATTGAAATTATCCCATGCATATTTTCTGATCGTAGATCAATGAAACTTGAAATTACTGACCAAAGATATAGCAAAAAGTATATGAACACATGGAAATTAAATAGTACCCTTCTAATCAATTGATAGGTCATGGATGAAATTAAAGGAAAAATCAAACAATCAAAAATTGCAGATACAACCTATTGGAATCTGTGAGATGCAGTGAAAGCTACCTTAAAAGGGAAATTAATAATGATAAATTCTCACATCAGGAAAGCAGAATGAAACCAAATACACAATGTTATTGCTCTTACAAAGAGAAGAGCAAGTCAAATCCATAGCTCAAAAGGTATAGGAAGTTATAAAGATCAGAGCAGAAATAAATGCAATAGAGACTTAGAAACATTACAAAGAATTAGTGAATCAAAGACTTGGTTCTTTGAAGTAAGAAATACAATTGATAAACCCTTAGCCAGTGTGATTAGAAAAACGGAATAAAAATCCAATTCCTGAAATGAGGAATGAAAAGGGTGAAATTACTACAGACCCTATAGAAATTCAGAAGATTATCAATACTTATTTCCAAAGATTTTCACTTTCATAGAATGGAAAATACAGAAAACATGGAGTCAGGATTCCTCAAGACATATGAACTACCAAAGCTAAATGAAAAAATATATATATAAAAAATCTGATAAACCCAATATCAATATAGGCCAATGAAATTGAAAATGTAATAAAAATACTGGCAACATAGAAAAGCTCAGGTCTTGATAGATTCATAGCTGAATTTTACAAGAAATTTAGGGAGGACCTAATGCTAAATCTTCTCACTCTTCAATGAAATTGAAAGAAAAACAATTTTCCTAAATTCATTCAGGAAGGCAAGTATTACTGTGGTACCAAAATGAGAGAAGAATCCAACCATAAAAGAGAACAATTGAGGCTAAAATACTAGCAAGCAGAATGCAGCAAATCAATGACATTATACATCGTGACCAAGTAGAATTTACCCCAGGAACACGACAATGTTTTAATATACACAAAGCCATAAATATAATACATCAGATCAACAGAGCCAAAGATAAAAGTCACACAATAATCTCAATAGATGCGGAAAAAGCTTTTGACAAAGTCCAACAGTCATTCATGATTAAAAAAAAATAAAGAAAGAAAATTGGGATAGTCTTTACCTCAATCTGATAAAAGCCATCTATGACAAACCAATTGACAACATCATACTTACAGGAAAAAAATTGAAAGCTTTCACTTTAAAATCAGGAGCAAGATAAGGATACCCACTGTCACCACTCTTATTCAATATAATTCTGGAAACATTAGCCAGAACAATTAGACAAGAGAAAGAAATAAAAGGAATAATGATTGGAAAGGAAAAAGTGAAATTATCATTATTTGCAGGTGACATGATACTGTACATAGAAGTCCCCACAACCTCTAGGAAGAGACTTGTAGATTTAATTATCAAACTCAGTAGCATAGCAGGATACAAAGGTAACTCTTAAAAGTCACTAGCAGTTCTGCACACAAACAATGAATGCATCAACAGTGAAATTACAGAAACCATGACTTTCACAGTAACCCTCCCCAAAATGAAACACAGAGGAATCAATCTCAAAAAGGAAGTAAAAAATTTATACAGCAAAAATTCCAGTACTCTGAAAAAAAGAAATCAAAGATGATTTCAGAAAATGTAAAGATATTCCTTACTCCTAGATGGAAAGAACCAACATTGTGAAAATGGCCATACTCCCAAAACTGGGATACAGATTCAATGTAATCTCAGTTAAAATACCATTAAAATACCTCATAGGTCTAGAAAAAAATTACTAAAATTCATCCAGAACCAGAAGAGACCTAGAATAGCAAAAGCAATTCTGAGCAACAGAGGAAAGGCTGGAGATATAATCCATGAATTGAAATCATACTACAAAGCTACTCTGATAAAATTAGAATGGTACCCACATAAAAACAGACCACAGGATAAATGGAACAGATTAGCAGATGCAGGCATGGCTACAAGCACACTCAGCCACTTTATCTTTGACAAAGAGTGAAAACATGTTCACTGGAAGAAAGATAGCCTTTTTGATAAATGGTGCTCTAAATACTGGCTTCCCATATGCTGAAAGCTTAAAATACACCCATGCCTATCACCATTCACAAAACTACAGTCAAAATTGATCAAAGATTTAAATATTAAAGTGAAACAGTAAATCTTCTGGAAGAGAAAATAGGTAGAAACCTTAAGGACACAGGCATAGGTGAAAAGCTCCTGAACAAAAATGAAAGTGCACAGGAAATACTTCAAAGAATCAATAATTAGGATCTCATCTTTTTGAAAAGTTTGTGCACTTCAAAAGAAATCTCCAACAGAGTAAAAAGAAAACTGCAAAACTGGGAAAATTATAGCTAACTGTCCCTCTGACAAAGCCCTTCTATCTAGAACATATAGAGAATTTTTTTTGAAAAATCAGGGCCCCCAAATTCAATGACCCAATCCAGAAATGGGCATCTGAGAGGAATGTATACCTCACAAATGAAGATATATAAGTGAAAAATAAATATCTGAAAAAATGTTCAACATCATTGGTCACCAAAGAGATCCAAATTAAAACAATGCTGAGATACCATCTTACGCCAGGAAGAATGGCTATCATCAAGAAGTCAACCAAAAGCAAATGCTGGAGAGGCTGTGGGAAAAAAGGAACCCTTCTCCACTGTTGGTGGGAGTGCAGGCTGGTACAATCATTATGAAAATAAGTATATTGAATCCTCAAAAAAGCTAGGATTGGAGGCCAATTCAAGCCAGCTATTTCCCTCCTAGATATCTCTCCAAAAGAACTGAAATCACCATATCACAGTGAAACATGTGAACACATGTTTATAGAAGCACAATTTGTTATAGCTAAATCTTGAAAACAACCCAAATGCCTTCAACTGAGGAATGGATAAAAAATATATGGTATGTTTACTCAGTAGAGTACTATTCCTCTATACAAAGATAAATTTTAGGCTTTTGTAGATAAATACATGCAACTAGAGACTATATTGTTAAATGAAATAAGTCAGATCCACATGTACAAATATCATATTGTCTAACTAGTATGAAAACCAGAAAAAGTATTGAAAACCTGAAAGGTACTACATATTCTGGAAAGGGGAAAGAGTTTGTAAAATGAGAAGGAAAAACTTGGAGGAAAAAAAGGACAGATGAAAGAAAGAAAACATTATATTGAGGTACATATGTCAATGGTTTCGATAATTATATTGTTGATTTCTGCTGGTCTTTTGAAAGGATCAGTTAATGCTTAAATTTTTTTTATTCTGATTTTCCATTTTCGAATTGCTTGTGATTTATTTGTTGTTTTGTTTTTCTGTTTAAAAGGATCTTACACATTTATGCTAATCTGAACAACTAATTTAAAGAGCATCATGTAGTACAGTAACCATTATTGAATTCCTATTACTTTGGTTTTTCTTCACAAAAGAGAAACAAGAGATTTAATTTATCTTTTTTAAAGAGCACAAATTAGAGTTAAAACAAAAAAAAAATTACAAATCATACAGATTTCTTACTTAACAAAGTAACATGAATTTTTTTTTATTTTATTGAACTACAACTGTCAATCAGACAGTTTCAAGACACCTTAACAAGACAGATTCGATAAATTAATACATTGCAAACTGTTTTCATAATGTTTTGGTATTGTACAAGGTGCATACATGATATTATATTTACAGATATTATTTTAGCAGATATCTCTTATCAGTGAATTAAGAGTGTAGCTGCTTACTTATTTTTTATACCTGAATTATAACAAAAATTTGATAATTATTTTCCTAGTGGATGACTGTAGTTCTAGAAGCCAACATAATATCCTGTCCAACCACCATTAGTACTGATCTTGCCTCTCATAGGATTATGTAGAAGCACAGCGTTATCTATCCCAACTATACTGTCTATACACACACATCATGATTTTTTCTTTCTACACCCCTTCCTTTGTCTACACCTGTCAAAGGTGGGCACTCCATTGACATTCAACTAACTTAGGTGCTTGAACTCAACACCACAATCCAACACATGAGGAATGGTTGAAAAAGATGTGGTATTTCTATATAATGGAGTATTACTCAGCTATTAAGAATGATAAGTTCGAAGCATTTATACTGAATTGGATGCCACTTGAACATATACTCATAAGTGAAGTAAACCAGACACACATGTGTAAATATCATATAGTCTCCCTAGTATAACAAGCGAAAAGCAGAAATTTAAAAGGAAACATACAACAAGTAAAATCAATTGAGTCAGATAAGGAAAAATGTTACTTTGTTTAGTGAAATCTTGTGCCAATTCAATTGTTTGTTCTCTATCACTATTTTGTATTCTTTATAAATAAAAAAATAAAATATCACACTGAGCTACTAGTTGATCTGATAACCAAGACAGCTACAAAGTGAGCAGAACCTGGAGAGTGCACAGAGTGTCTACAAACTAGGACAAAGATGATTTGCATCCCAGGTAGGTCACAGCAGGACAGTCTGACTTGAATACACTCCACAAAAAGGTGCAGAGGCAAAAAACTAATGAATTCTTTGTTTATGAATTTTTCCACTTAGTATTCTTGAGCACAAGCAGTACAAACAATAGGAAGTGAAAACATGAAAAAGGAAGGATCACTGTAATTGTTTTTCATTAGTTCTGAGATTATTGCTAGAAACTAGACAGGCAGGGGTCGAGTTTGCTGGGAAAGGTCAGGGAAGATAGTTGCTTTTCATTGGTACTTCCTCTGGCAGACTAAAAAATTTAGGATTCTATTATCAAATTCCAGGAACAATTCTGTGATGTAGGGAAACATTAGGATCTCTGTCACCAAATAAGTAAACAAAGACTTTATTCCTAAGGATATCACTTAGCAGGCAGCAGGATCTATTAAGATCCAGGACTCTTTGACCACCCAGCTTAATTAACTTTTTTTTTTTTTTTTGTACTGGGAATTGAACTCACCATTTTGTGCTTATTTGTAGACCACTTTGCTATATCCCCAGGCCCCAACTTAATTTAATAAGTCATAAAATGAGTCTCTTTTAATGCTGTTTTTAAACATCAGAGAAATTAAATAATAAAAATGACTTCGATTTGACAGTTATGTATGGCAAGGTATACCACAAGTTTTATCAGTATTTCGATCCACAGTTTATGTCTTGTATTATAATTATGTTAGGAAGCATTATCCTAATAAGTATGTTATATACACAGATACACTTATAAATATAAGATACAAAGATTATAAAACTACATGTATATAAGAATATAAATGCATACATATAGATAGCACAAATTAGATTCCCAGAGTGCTTATACCAATATATAGTATTTAACAAAACTGCATTATGACAATATTTTCTTTACTGTTAGTGATATAATGACAGGCAGTACATTAATGATGTAATTACTGGCCCTAATTCCCTTGTACACTTGTATTAGGACCACATTTATGGAGCACATTTCTCTTCTGTGTATCCTAATATCAGCTTAAGTCTCAAACAGTTAATTATGAATATTACACTTGAGGGAACCACTGACTGCTTAGCCCCTGAATACATATTGCCTGAAAGCTCTGTTAGGATCTCTGAGAAGTGAGAACATTTTGGTATTTTATGACTAAGTTTTTTTGTTTTTATTTTGTTATTTAGGAGCTATATGAGCCTCACAGCCCAATTCTTCTTAGACATGCTACCTTTCAGGCATCATAGGATGGACATGCCAAAGTGCTTCTCATGCATTTTTAGAACTTCCATAAAACCTTATTGTCCATAAATCAAAGGCAATTCCAGTTTGAATTGCATTAGTTCACTGAAGAAACTGTAAATCCTGGCTTACATATTGGTAAAAGAAGAAGTATTATAATTGCTCTGAATACATAAATATCCAGACATATTAGAATTTTAATGGCAAGAGCAGTCAGCCCATCAGTGCTCCTGGGCCTGATGCTCATCCCTACTTCTTACTTCTCACTTTTTAACTTTGGAAAAGGACCTCTACCTTACCACATCTGACTTACCCATTTAGGCATAGTATTGAATTTACTGGAAATATACAGAATACCCGACACTATATCTAGCACAGTAGTGAAAAATGTCTAGCATTTAGTCAAAAATTTATAAGGATTTTTGTAATAGTTAGTAGTTATTTCAATACCTATTTTTTTAAATATACCAGACTATATTTTGGGGCCTGTCATAAAAAGCAGCTGGTTGCCTTATTAAACAAAAGAAGTTGCATAGATGATATTCTTTTCGTATCATCAAATAAAGATAGATTTTACAGTAAAATTCACTATGGAAGAGTAGAAGGAATACAGATTTTTAAGAGGGGAACATAATTTATACTTACCAGAAAGAAGATTGGCTGAGGTCTATCAGGTTATTAAAACAAGCATGGCATATTACATGTGATTTTCAGAATTTCTAAGATTCTAATTTGTTGAATGTATTTCAGTTCAAAATTGTTCTGTTAAACAGGCTTTACATAATTAAATATTCAGGATGAAATCAGAAAAATACTACATACAAAAGGCCTTTTCTGTCTAAAATGTAGGCTTATATTAATGAAACCACAGAGTTCTTCAACCACTTCCATGGTCTTCACTTGAAATATGGCCAAGCAGTGTCTTTCAGCTTTCTTACTTGAACAGTTTGTTATTTTTATTGACAAATATCACTTGTTCTTTATAAAACTAAGTTCTACTTGGTTTAGTCTGTCTTTCTGCCCATTCAAGTTAACATGAAACATTTATTCAAACTCATGCAATAAATTATCATTTAGAACATTGGAAATAGCATTATCTGACATTGGAAAACATTAAACGTTCAATTACTGAAAGCAAGATAGGGAAGACAAAAAGAAGAGAAAAAGAAGGAGAGGGGCCAGGACTCAGTAAAGGACAAAACTATAATAATTGTTTTTATCAAATTTTAGGTTAAATTTAAATCCAGTATTTTTATACAGCTGATAGGATATAAGTAGAAGGTTTCTGATGGCTTCTAGGTATTTGTTTTATCTGAGTCAACTTCAAACTCACTGGCCTCAGACTGGCAGATCTATTTTCCCTTTTACATTTATGACACTACCAGCCTTTGCCTAGGAAGAGCTTGGAAGCTAAAGATTCAAAAATAACACATCATCAACCCTGCATTACCCTGCAACACTCTCTACATCTCAACATATCTTCATAAATCTTGCTCTGTGGTTCTGACTTCTATAATTAAGCAGAGGAGGTGATGAAGTCTTATAGTGCTAATGCTCTCGTACTTAATTTCTTTCACCTGTGCCAGCTGTGGCACAGCAGGAAATCTTTAAACACAGATAATGAATTATCTCTCCAAACTTAAGAAAAACATTAAGCACACATTTCTGAAACCTTGAAGATTAAGAGGAAGAAAAGTTCCACATGGGCAACTGCAGTGTGTTGTAACATAAAAAACCTCACAGTGCCTCACATCACTGTATTGCCGAATCTTCCTTTCTCACGGAGCAAGTAAGCACAGGGATGGTTACTGACATGTCCAGTTTCTGAGAGCCGTGAGTAATTCAAGCGAGTCCGCAGGGTGCTTGCTATCACCCAGTGCTTCCTAGTTTGCCCTTGACCCCTTACCCAATACTAAGGAAATGGTGCTCAGAGCGCTAGTAAGAGGGTGGCTATTAGCAGGTGGCAAATGGGTTTACTCAACTGTCCTTTTTATTTCCAATCACTGAGAAGTACCTTCCAATTACTGCTTTATAGCTTGGAGAATAGTATGAGCAAAATAGGGACTATTTTCCAAAAAAGGGTTTCTAATGTGACTTTCACTAAGACATGGAATATGCATTATAGTTTCATGTGATTTTTAATATGAAAGTTCAAAGTCCAAGAAAAAAATGAACATCAATATTCAATTATCAGCTTTCTTCATATTTTCAATTTCAACTGGAATTTTCAAGTTTCAGAAGGACTTTCTAGTACACTTTAGAATTATTATTCTCTTTCTATAATCTAACTCAGGTCAAATTTCACATAAAATTTTACTTACATAGTGTGTACTTTTAATGTCCTACTATAGCCATTTCCAAGCCATTGAAAACTTCAGGTAAATATTATTGCTACAACATTGAACAATATGAAATATAGTCAAATGGATTTAATATGATGTATTTAACAATTTTTGTTATATTGGACACTTGCATGATGTTTTGTTTTGTTTTTATTTTTAAAATTTAGTTTTGTTAATATCTTTCAATTTCACTATTAGGGGCCAAATCCAGGGCTTTGCACTGAGCTAGATTCTGAATCCTTATTTATTTTATTTTGAAACAAGATCTCTCTTTGTCCAAGCTGGGTTTGAACTTTAAATTTCCTGCCTCAGCTTCCCAGAGTGCTGAACCATGGGTGTGTCCTACACCTGGCTAAATTAAAATTGTGCAAAGAATGAGTGAATGAAAAAAAAAAAAATAGCAACCTGTTATACAAAAGTTACATGTCTTGTTATATAGGTCTTATTTTAACTCGCTCTTAACCATCTAGCAGGAAAGTATAAAAAAGAGATATATAAAGTAAAGTCATATTAATATACTAAGCTGTTAATGGCTCAAGTCAACAACTTCTGTGGATAATCTACTTCTATTGTGGACTGCTGATCTGTGTTGGATTGTTTTATTTAAGAAAAAATATATATATATAAATTTGTAAAATGTACACAGACAAAAATGGTGTCTTACTGTATAACCTGTCAGCAAAGTCTATGTTTTATGTATGCTAACCTGTGATATTTAACATTTGCTACCAAAAATCACAACAGTACTAGAAATCAACTTTTAACATTTCTCTGATGTCAAAAAGGAACAATGTCATTTCTATGTTAAAAAAATCTTCCCTGCATCGTTGTAATACAATTTATAAAGACTTACTAAGTGAAAAAAAAAAAAAAAAAGAATGGGTAAATGAATCTCTGGCTCAGCTCCTAGAGCCAAAAAGGTATATAACACTGATTTCTCTGTCTTTTACCAACTGAGATATTAGTGTTTTGCATCATCCATCAGTTAAAACATTTTTCTAAGACAAGCTACACATACTTAAAATGCATACATATAAAATGTATAGATAAAATATCCAATTTCAATGAAAAATTTTTTGCATTAATATGCCTCATTAATTTTGTTCATCTCATTTATTTTCAATTTATATTTCATATATGTTGCAATGAAATTCTGTAGGTAATATTTTATCTTTTGCTAAGCAGTCTATAAGCACAAGTAAAGTGCAACCTTCAGCATAAGGAATTACTTTTTAAGTGTCTTTAAGATGTTTTCCAATCTGTAAAAGTCTGTTTTTACATTAAAAGTAGAGGCCATTTGGCAAGATAGAATTTTGCCAGATTTTGGAGGTTTAACTTAAACTTTAAATATATTACGTGTTCAATAATGAATTTTTATCTATTAATTTTTAAATTTTATCTATGTTTTCCAGCTTCACAGTCTCAGTGTGGAAATTTTCATATACAAAAATTCTAACCAGTACCATGAATGATGAATGTGTTGTCCCATTTTTAGAGAAAATATATTTTTATTATCACTGTTAAATCATATATTTTGTTTAATGAATTTCCAGGACATAAGGAAAACATGTAAGAATAATTTAAAGAGAATCCATTGCCCAATACCATCCATATACATGCACCTACAAACACACCTGTGATAGAGAATGATGCTGTTCCTAGTGGAATGGGCATTACATGCTTTGATGAGCTGGTCCAATGGCACATGACACAATGGACAGGAAAATACAAATTCTGCACCTGATGCCGCAGCCTGAATCGTTGGCAGAGCACCTCTGGCTGCGGCCCGTCATCAACCCAGATGCAACAAAGACGAACCAGAGACGCAATGTCCTGTCGATCTTTCATGTCTGCCGGGGCTTCTCAACAGCCACAGGCTGTGTAAAAATCAAGCCCGGAACTCAGTCACCCTGAGTGGGGCAAAGAAGCTTGCTCTGGTGTCTGAGGGAGGGTGCAGAGACCTAGGCACTGTGCTCCTGGGCTTCCTCTGCTCATCAGTCACTAGAGTATGAGCCTTTAGGATGTGAAAGAAGAAGAACTACCTTGGGGTTAGTTTCACCAGATACACCGGTGGAGTCCAAGTAAGAGAGAATTCTAAAAAGGAAGCTACAAATCAGCGATTCCTGTTCTCACAGTTCTTTTTATTACAGTAATAGGAGCTACACCAAGTTTAAGGACTTTCTCATCAATTGTAAATATCCTTCTGGGAAAATCTTGGATGCAGGCATATTGTTACCGTGAACGCTTTCAAAAATCTCACAGTAAAATAAAATTGCTTATCTTGTTTACAAAACACTTTTCTAACTTAAAACCTCAAAGAAGGCTCTGAGTATTTGAAATTCAAAAATGAGACATCTGGTTAATTTGACCATATTTTTACAAAAAAAAATCATTGTTACTAAAGTCTCCTCAAACAAAAATATTTGCCTAAAATAATTTATGGTTACACATGAAGTTAATTCTTGCTTTTAAGATTCACAAATATGCTTCCTGTAGAACACAAATATTTTCAGTTTTGAAGAAAGTATTTTTTCTTCAGAATATGCATAAATCACACCTGGCAAATAGTATTCTTGTCTGTGTTGCTTGATACTTAGCACTATAATCAACCCATATAGCAGTGTTCTTGGTTTCTGATGAGCTGCAAACGAGGTGCCATCAATTTGGAATACTATTTCAAGAGGAGAGCAAAGAATGAAAACTCTCACCCTGCTGCTAAAATAAAACTCTACCCTGCCAAATATATCTACATTAAATTATTTGTGTAAGAATAATTGAACATGGGCATCTTTTGAGATTATTCTTAAGTCATCCTCTGCCCAAGATGGCACTAATCTTTGGTAAATGAGCTATGGCTGGAGCATATTATCAGCACATAGCGAAAACCAATAGTGCAATCAATTTATACACTTGAAAACTAATGTAAATAAATCTAATGTCTAATTTAAAGAAATGTATACAAAATAAAGTTATTATCTAGTCACCTTTAAGTCAGGGGTAAAGCAGTATCTTGTTTAGAATACTTCTAAAATGAGCCGGGCGTGGTGGCGCATGCCTGTAATCCCAGCACTCGGGAGGCTGAGGCAGGAGGATTGTTGTGAGTTCAAGACCAGCCTGAGCTACAAAGTGAACTTAAGGCCAGCCTGAACTGCATAGTGAGACCCTGTCTCAAAAAGACCAAAAAAAAAAAAAAAAAAAAAAAAAAAAAATAGAATACTTCTAAAATGATCATTGTTTATGACACTCCTGATACCAGCACATCACATCAAAGCATACAGTTCATAAAACATTTCATGGTAATATAATTTATAAAAATAATAGATACAGTTATCAGGCATTACAAAATACCTGAACATTGCGACATGACACTTCTTTGTTTGCTTGTCTTTGGGGAGCAGGGATCAAAGCCACAGCCTCAGGCCTGGAATGCTTTACCACTGCCACACCCCCGGTCCACAACTTACACAGCCATACACAAAATGCTGTCCAGTGGTCTACACACAGCGATAGACACAGAAACATAGAATATCTACACTGACTTGTGTTGCGAAGCACAGCACCAGGGAACTGGGGAAAATGAAACAGGGTGAAGTTTGCTCTCCTGTTTTAATTATTCTTCCAACTTTTCCTCTTACGTGGGCACTTTTAGAGCTGTTTAGTATAGAGGGAAGGATTTGGCTGCTCAATTATAGAACTTGTAGCTGTGAACGTTAAAGCTGTACATGTGTAATCAAGAGGTAACATCAGGAAAGAAAGGGATTCTACTGAATAGTGTCAAAATACAAGAAGTTCTTAATACATCTGCAAATGTTCTAACAATTTTTTTAAAAATATGAATCAGTCTGCTTAATCTCAAATTGTTTTAGAAGCCAGCATTATCACAGAACAAGAATAATCATCAGGAATTTGTCTATGATCCTTCTCTCTCCCCCCCTTTTTTCTTGAGACAGGGTCTCTCTCTATGCAGTTTGAGCTTGCCTTGTTATGGTAAAGCAGTATTCAGGTGGAGAGGCAGAGAACTCCAGGGACTGCAGTGCTGTGATGGTGAAGGCCTGTGTGCACTTTTATGAGACAGTATACTATTCCTTCCTTTGAAGAAAAGAGATATTACACAATCAAAGTGACAAAACAGACACATTTATTACAACCCGAGAATATACTTTTAAACAGTATCTTTTAAGTTGCATTTAAAATACCACCTTACGCACGCTGCTCGGGTTCTATCCCTGGAGTATTGTGCCAGTCCCGTCGCTGAAGCATGCTGAAACCCAGACTGCAATTGGGCATGGTGGTTTGAGCCTGTAATTCTAGCACTTGGGAACTGAAAACAGGGGAATCACTACAAGTCAGATCTATGTAGTGAGACCCTGTGCACCCTGTCCTAAATAGAGAAGAAAGTAAACATAAAAATAAATAAACAAAGTACCACCTGAAGGACCTGCCAGATAGCTCAGTGTATTAAAATGCCTGCTTAGGCGGACTCAGGGACTGGGGAGGATCACTACAAGTCAGATCTCTAGTGAGCCCTTGGAGACCCTCTACTAAATACACGAAAAAAATAAAATACCACCTTAAAATGGAAAGGCACTTTCCATGAGATACATTTACATTACACAATCACAAAATTTAGTTGCCTTGAACTGCAACACATGAAGCCAGCAATTGGAATCACTCAATACTTTTCCTTAATGATAAGAAAAACAGAAATCAAACTTCAGGTTTTGACCTCTAAACTAGCTAGGTAGTTCCTCCTTGAGAACAATACAATGGACTGCAATGTTCACACGCTAAATTGTGACCCTTAAAAGTATCCAAGATGAAAGACATTAAACTTTTGCATGAAATCTGTAGAAAAGCAACTTCAACCCTTTAATACTACTGAAATGTATCAAAATATAAGTTCTTAATACATCTGCAAATGTTCTAACAGAATTTTTTAATCCCAATCAGTCTGCTTAATCTCAAATTGTTTTAGAAGCCAGCATTATCACAGAACAATAATAATCATCAGGAATTTGTCTATGATTCTTCTCGCCCCCCCTCCTTTTTTTCTTGAGACAGGGTCTTTCTCTATGTAGTTTGAGCTTGCCTTATACTCATAGAATCCCGAGGCTAGTCTCGAACTCAAAGAGACCCTCCTGCCCCAACCTCCTGAGTGCTGGGATTACAGGATGAGCCCCCATGCCTGGTTAGATTCCTGATACCCTGATGACATTCTAGAGTCACGAATTCTACAAAGGAATTCTGGATCAGCATATCAAAAGTAAAAAGAAGACCATGGATTTTCATACAATCAAATCCTCTTTTTTATCTCTCTTTAAAGACTAATAAATAACATGTAATTCTATGTTATCTTAGATTTCTATTATTTCAACCACTGCATTTTTAGGCTCTCTGTGTTTGGAGATTCAAGCAGGCAAAGTTTGGCTGAATGCTCAAGGAAAAGTGGTATTTCAGATGAGGAGGATGCAAGAACAGACGAACAGTGACAAAGGCTGCAGAACGCTTAGTGTCTCTTCATATGAATTTTACAATGCAAGCACAACTAAGATTCTTTATTCTGTTGTGATTAAGATCTTTCAATTAATGGCTGATCTTTTCATTGAAAAATTATCGATTGCCTCTTTGCAGCAAATATTGACTTAGGCATTGGGAATAAAACTGGGAATGCTACAATTAGGAATAAAACTGATGCTGTGTAAGGGAATTCCAGCAGAAGACACCACTTGGAGTACAGAGAAGATCTGACTGTCGCAGAGACCAGCTGTGTGGGTTAGCACATCTAACAGCCTCTGTGTGTGGAAAGGGCTGATAGGTATCTCAGAAAGCATCAGAGTTTTGACCTGTGAGTGTGCAGATGGAGAGATTTTATCAAGCTGGAAGGTGGTTGGAAGGGTAAATACACCTTAGTAAAATGATCCATCTAAACTTTCATAGTCCCAGGGATAAGACAAATACTAAGATTTCCAGAGAAAGTGTATACTAGTGTGGACTATAAAACTCTTGCTTCTGATATGCATATGAAGTGCAAAGAATGGAGAAAAACTGCTGAGCTTCCTAAGACAGGACAGATGGTCTCTCTGCTCCTTACAATGACATAGTTTAATCTAATCTACAGACACAAGTGTTAGAGTTCATATTTGTCACACGATTTTCATGTCAAGAAACAAAAGGAAGAACAAGATGAACTTGCCCTTCTACTTACTCTAGGGAATCTGGATGGTATAGAATAGAGCACATCTGTGATCCCTTCTATGGGTAAGATTTACCCATAAGAGATGTGCCACCGTGTGCTACATCTGGACTATTCATCATACTTTATTTTTAATTTCTAATTCTCAATATTGCCAATAAAAAATGTTATCACAAACTGGTCATGTCCTGAGTTATTCCATCTTCTCTGATGAAGAAGGCTGAAAAAACACTAACTGATGGCACTAGTATACTGACTACTACTGGAAAAAAATATACTGAGAAATGTAATAGTCATCATTAATAACTGTGAAAATGAAGTCATGATAAGCATTTTCTGGCTTTCTTTTCAGTCTTGTCTGCATACATTTACATTTAAGAAAACTGCAAGTAGAATATACATAAAACCAATTCTGTATTCTTTTAACGATATGAGGTCAAAATAAGATAAAGCCTCAAAAAGCTACAGAATCACTACAGAAATGAAAGATAATTATTTCAACATGCTTGTGTTTCCCTCAGGTTTTGGTGTACAGGAAAGCACCAACTAACACTCAGAATTCAATTCACATAGCTTCATGGGATTCTATAACAGGATTTTGTGTAATATGTGTTTACTTACGTTTGAACTCACTTCATTTGCTCTTACCTTCCATGTCATTTAATATATTCTATCTTCTTCTGTAATTATTTCAACCATGTGGTCCCTAAAGTTCACATTATAAAGTTTCACTTAAGGGACTGTTCTTTGTACCACTATATCTCCTGTGAAGGAAGCATTCCATAAATATTTGCTAAAATAATGAATACATGAATATTACAAGTAGAAATAGAAGCTTAATCTCATATCAGATATGTATAACTATGCAGAAAATGTGTGTTTGTTTAGCTTGGAAGAAAAAAAGGCTAGAATAGTGAACAACAAATAACATTATAGAGAAAAATAAGTTGAACTTTTTAATACTAAGTAATGTTACAGTTAAAATCAATGTCTAGGTACTTTCTGTTTAACTGAACTACTTCCAGATGTCAAACAACTAATCTTACTAAAGTAAGTGAAACGTACTGTCATGCTATATAAATTAAATTCACAAATATTTAAGGTTCTTTTTTATAATTGTTCTAACCTACTAATACCATTCTTTGGGGCAAGTGAGTGATATAATTTTTTTGGGAAAGGTAACGGATTAAAACAACTTCTTAATACTGAACAATAAACAGTTCTTTAAAACGTTTATTGTCATAGAGAGAAATTTTCCTTTGTTAGAGTGACATCCCAGTTAAGAATCAACATATGCAAGGGATATGTAACTGCTTCCTTTTCTGTGGAAGAAGTTAACCCAGTTACATCAATCAAGACAGCCATATTTACTGTCGTCTTTCTTCAACTGCTAAATTTTAAGAGTTTCTTTTGAATAATACAAGTATAATATTCATGTTGAATGAATTAAACTGTTCAAAATACTTATGGAGCACAGAACAGCAGTTGGTTTTGTCTTTTGGTCTCTAACTCTATCCAATTCAATTCACCACTGAACATAATGAACTGGGAACTGAAAGTCTGAGATCAAACTATAAAAAAGACTCCCTCATCTGGAAATCTTAAGTCATTCACCAAATTATAAGGTACCTATGCATGTTTTTTGTCCCTGAAGGTGTGGCATATGTCCATCAACATGGGCTAAGGAGCCAGGCAGCAGCACTAAGCTGCCCTCAGCACACACTTAGGAGCTGCTTTGGGAAATTCCACAGGGATGGAAGGAAGCCTGGTGGTGCCAAATCTAGCAGAGGACAGTGTCTACCTCTGGGGTGATGCTACCATGAATAAGGGAATCTTCTTTATCTCACTCTGTGTAGAAGTATATGTAACTTAAGACAGGCTGTTGGATTTTTTCCTTAGCGATCCCTCACTTTCCCTCGTTAGCCTCCTGTTTCCCTGCCTCACAGATACAGAACTGTCACTTCTCTTTGCAGAAGTTTCCCTTACCCCTCACCACAGGAGAAGATCCACTAGAAAGCAACAGGAACCTTTAAGAGCGGCAAATGCACCTACCTGTCTAGACACAGAGCACTAAGTGCCACGTTTGCACGCAACATGAGCAAGAAGACAAAGCTATTCCTCATTTCCTTGTCACTGAAGTTCCCCGTGAAGTCTCCACATGTACCGAGCTGCTGACATTTGGCACAGAGTTTTCTTGAAGGAGGATTTTCTTTTAATCCCAAGATATAGTGGAACTTTTGTTTTGTTTTGGTAAACGTGCATACACAAGGTATTGCAAACACAAAATTAACCACTTTTGATGGATGTTCAAGCAATACATTCTCCTTACCTTGGCAAAACGGTATAAAATAGTATTGAGTAAACTTCTCCAACATGAGTTCAGGGGACAAATTCAATGAAAAGTGTTTCCATTTGCCTTAAGTGTTCAATAACTCATGATTAATTTTTCCCTAAAACATGGCTCATGGTCTCATATTAGACGTAGCTCGCTGCCTGTTAAAATTACAGATTGTTTGTCTTTTACCTTGCTTCTCATTCTCAGCCAGCCAAAACCAAAAAAAAGGAAAACATTTTTTTTCTTTATCCACAAACTGAACAATTTAGAATAATACATTTAACATGTCTTAATTTTAGCTTCACCATCAAATGTTTTATTACATAATCATTTCTCAAAAGTCAGCCCATCAATAACCATTGTACACTACCATATGCATTAAAATTATTTTAAATGCTCATACATATACAATTGAATTTCATGTAGAGTTAAATTTTAATGCTTTTATGTTTTAGTGTTTTTATGTATTTAGAACTGAGTCTACAGGGTCTCACATCACAGCCAGGACTCATAGTGATTCTCCTGCTTTCTGCCTCCCAAGCACGGAATTACAGGCGCAGGCCACCAAACTCATTCTCAATCTTCCTCTCAGCATGTCCTGGGGGCGGGGCAGGCACAGCACACCAGGACTGAACCCCAGCCTCAGTGCTCTGCTTGAACAGGCTCTTTAGATCTCTGAATTATCTGGTCTGCCTTTAAACTTTATTTTTTAAATCTTATGAAAAATATACTTTGAGTCAGTGTTTCATTTCATGAATTAACATTTCCTTGAGACATTTACATTCTTGACTTGTCTGAAATTGTACCATACTTTCTTTGAACATTTATATTTAAAACTGTTGGGTTATTCTCAAAATACAGAATGAAATATTATTTTTATGAATATGTATCTGAATTCTTCTAAAACAAATGTTTTTTTTTTTTTTTTTTTTTGTCTTTTTTTGAGACAGGGTCTCACTATGCAGTTCAGGCTGGCCTCGAGCTCACTTTGTAGCTCAGGCTGGTCTCGAACTCGCAACAATCCTCCTGTCTCAGCCTCCCGCGTGCTGGGATTACAGGCATGCGCCACCACGCCCGGCTCTAAAACAAATGTTTAATACATATGAGTAATTATAAACTGATTTTTTAAAGAGTAATATCAATATTAGAGCCTAATTTGAAAAACGGAAAAAAAGATGATCTGAAATACACATAACCAGTATTTAGAAGAAAAATCTTTGGAAACTAATGGACTTTTATGTGTATTACTGTAAAATAACTGACAGCACATTTAATTATATTTTTCTGCCTCTGTAAATCAGCTTACTACGGAAAGGGCCCAAACCTCTGATTTAGACAAGTCTGGTGGTTTATATGCATGGAAGGAGAGAGAGAGAGAAAGAGAGAGAGAAAGAGAGAGAGAGAGAGGGAGGGAGGGAGAAAGAACCTGCCTTATTCTTTATAAAATCTATATGAGAATTCTAGCCTTTATCCATGCATCCCTATGCTATAATAAGTTTTTAAACTTTTTCTGATATTTTAAATTTGCTTTCAGAAATAATCTACAATTGAAATAAATAAATATTTAGATGATTATAATGGTGTACAATAAATACATTGAACCCAGTTTTACCAATATTTTTACTTTTTAAAATATTGATAAAAAGAAGTATTTAAAACCAGAGAAGAAATCTGTCCATTTCTTCTGTCTTCAATTCTGTAACAGTAAAGATTTTTAAATTAGTTATTGATGATATTCTGTACTTCAGTGGGTTGGTGGTAATTTCAGCCTTTCATTCCTTATTGCTTGTATTTGAGTTTTTTCTTTCCTTATTTATTTATTTATTTATTTATTTATGGTACTAGGGATTGAACTCGGGACCTTGCACTTGCCAGGCAAACACTTATTCTACTCAGCTCTCTCCCTAGCCCTTCTTTTCTCTTTTTGATGAGGTTAGCTAGGGGTTTATCAATTTTATTCATGGCTCAGGGTAAATTTTGAGGGGATTTGACTGACCTTGTCAGGTACACAGTTACATTTCTTGTTATATAGGTCTTGTTTTATCTTGGTCTTAACCATCCAACAGAAAAGTATAAACATGAGGTATAAAAAGTAAATCCATATTAATATGCTGAGCTGTGAAAGGCTCAAGTCAACAACTTCTAATGTGGCAAGTTCTGTGGATAACCCACTATTATTATATAAACTACTGGACTATATTGGTTGATTTTGCTGAATAAATAATATTTACACCTACAATATTTGAATGTCAATGGAACACCCATCTTTGAAAAAAATAAAACAGGGGATATAAATGAAGGACCATTAAATAGTGGGAAAAAAAAATATATATAGGATAGATATACAGCTACTTTCTCTTAATTCAATGAGAAGAAATATTTGTACTAATAGTGTTTAGACAAGATATCATCTTGTACTATGAATAACTACTATGAAGACAACAATATGCAATGTATTAATTATTGTAAGTATCCTACTAACCTGTTCTGAAACTGCCTCATTGCTGTTTATTTCTCAATAAAATTAATTAAAAAATAAAACAAATAAAAGCATAGAAGATACTGTATTTGATTTAAAAGTAAATAAAGGGCAAGAAGTCAGAGGCTATCTTAGTCCTTTACGAGCTGAGTTACTGGAATGTATCGCTTTCTTTGAAATCTATATTATATACAATTGTTTAGGACACTTGCAATTTAATATTCATGAAGAGTTCACTGGTAAAATACATTTAAAAGTAAAGTACATACAGAAACTCAGGAAAAATGAGTTAGACTGCTAAGAAAGTACCCAGCTTTGCAAGATTATCAGTGACAAATGCTGTTTGAAAGTCACATGTTCAGAGGTTGAAGATTCAGAGCTGGGAACCTTCCCATCCATTTCATTAGTTCTTGGTTGTTTCTTTTCCTAAGTATGACAGAAAAAGGAGCAGTTTCTTAAAGGTAAGTAGAAGAGTGTTACATTAGTTAGCATCCATTTAGGTAAGGTTCCCTCCCCACCACTTTATTTTTATGGGAAGGGAATATGCAGTGATTTGCGCTCTAGGTAAATGAATCACTTGACAAGAGAAATACACCTTTATTCTTATCTTTTATCTGTGTCCTCTAAACCTAGAAAAAAAATTAAGACTTGAATATAGAATACAAATTACAAGAAAGTTAGAATTTATAACTAATGTTAATAATTCAAATAAAATTTATTTTTAAAACACAGAATTATGATTAGCTTTAAAAAATTGGATTTAGAATGAAAACACTTGTCTTAATCTTGTCATTTTAATTTACTACCTTTTATAAGAGACAATACTTCTCTGAATATCTGTCTTTTCTTCCTTAAAATGAAAGTAATTAAATGTTTTCTGTGTCCTTCAAATGGGTCTGTGATAATTGTATCATACAATAGGATTGAGGAGCTAAATTTTCCTGCAATTTTAAATAATAATGTGTCTTTACTTTAAATAAATAAAATAGTAAAACAAGCCCAGATGTATGACCAACAAGTAAGACAAAACCAAACCAAAATAGTTTTCCTTTTGAAACTGTCCTATCATATTGCAATTTGCCTTTTTATTTTATATGCAATACTATCATTACTATATTTGTTATTCGACTTGTATTTTTTGCACAAATCACATAATTATCTTTTTTAAAATCATCAATTTATTTCAATTTAATAATTTTGAATGATATCCAGATAGAACTTTAAAAATATTTTCATTAATAAGTGTCTGTGGTCCAATTTTACATTCTTTGCAAGAAGTTGGCGTGTATATGTAACACATCTTCATTCCTTCCTTCATTAGTTCTCCTTTCCTCCATCCATTTCTTGACCCTTTGCTCCTGTGAGAAGCACCTATCTTTATATATCTTAGGCTGGCAAATTAGGTGGCAATTAATATACAGCCAGGGAGAGCCCTGAGAGCCCATCTCAGCGAAGTCAGTGTAAAAACTGAACCCATCAGAATTGTTCCGGGGGCGAGTCAAAACAAAGAGGGAGTTCAAGATGAAGATGCCCTGGAAGGGCCAATCCAACACCCTGCCCTGGTCTCACTGCCTCGATCAGACTCACAGTGATCCTCCTGCTTTCAACCACCCAAGCGCTGGGACTAGAGGCGCGCGCAAGTCTCAATGGCTGTCTCAGCGTGCTCCGGGCGGGGCCCTCATGGCAGGCTGGGGATAGAACCCTGGTCGCTGAACTCTGCCTAAGCAGGCGCTTTAGTTTGCTGAGCTATTTGGCTGACCCTTACTCATGTTGTTCTTACTCACATTGTAACTTTGCTGTAAAAATCAATTCCTCACAAGGAGCTTCAATGGCCAAGCACTCAGAATCCTTCATGGAAACCCAGGGGCAATTCTCCCCTTCCTTATTTCTAATTAAACTCTCCTAATTTTTTCGTTTGGATCAAAACTTTCCTCCTGCAAGTTCAGGGACCATGAACTCAGGGCATGCAACACCTTACAGGCTGAACGTCACATTTCTCCTCTATCACTGACTTCCCAGGATCAGTTTTTCATTGTGTTCCTAATTTCCACTTTGAGTTTCTCATATTAGAGATGCCAGGATATATTGAAACTTGTATCTAACATATTTATTACCATAAGAAATTCAACATAATTTTTTTCCTACTTATAATGTCTCTTAAATTAACTTGATTTTTATTCCTTTCATATTTTTGGTGTTTTTATCCAAGGTGAACTAAATGCTGTGTATTTGCTAAAATTTCAATTATGCTGTTTGTGCCATAATATTTAAAAAGTATTCTTGCACATGTTCTATTGTCTTAACTGTATTTATATATTGATATCAATGAAGAGCAATGTTCACCTTTCACATTGATTTGTTTTATCTCAAAAATTACTCAAAATTATCTAGAAGTGTGCTAAGAATTTTATGTAATTTTTGTACTTAAAAAAGTAAAAATTATTTTAAATCTGTTCTCAGAAACTTCTCAAATGCAAAATTAGCACACATGAAAAGAGACATGATCATCACCATGTATGTTTTGAACAGCTTCTTTCTTTTCATACACAAATTCCACTGTAGATGTAGTTTAAAAGGCCTTCACGTCTTTCCTAAGCAACAAAGGAATTTCAAATTAGAAAACTCTCTCAAAGTAATAGCCAACTTGTTATCCACAGAAAGCATTAGACAATATTGATATCGTTTCGTTGGAATCTTTCAGTCTGACACCAGGCACATCTTGTGATTTTATTGCACCACATATGTAAGCTCTCTTACTGTGGACACAGTAGGATTACCGTGATTAGCAGAGCTTTTATTTAGTCTGATGGCTCAGTATGCAAAGGACAGCCCACATCTCTGGTTTCTAAAGTTTTGGCTTAAAGCGCATGTTTCCTGGGCCATCCAAAGTGCCTCGGATTAGTCAGGACCAGCGCTCTACATCCATGTGGTGACTTTGGAAAAAGCGACACCTTGCAAAAGTTGAACAGTGGGTCATAGATTTGAAAAGCAATCTAAAATTGATTTTAATGAATTGACCAAATTGCAGTGAACAGAACTGTGTGATTTTGTCATGTTAGGGATAGTCTAGTTTTACTGTTTATTTCATGTTAGGAGGAAAAAAAGAACTGAGAACAGAAGGTTACATAACAAGCCCATGACCAAGGCAAACAGAGAAGCCAAATATCTGAACCCCAGGGAAGAACTCGTTCATATCCACCTATACATTTTTATCTAGTCATCGCTTCTTTAATATTACATGACAGTTGGAGGCATGCATATCTACCTGACATATTGAGAAAAGACTTTAAAAGATTTTAAATTTAGGCTTTTGCATAGAACAAAAAGCAAGACAGAGAACTATTATGAGTTTATGCTGTCTCAAGTCAGAAATATAATTCATGTTTCTTGCCACTAAAGTGACAAAATAAGCCACACATGATTAAGCAACAATATATTAAACTCTAAAATCTGTCTCAGATTATTTTTCTAAGTTCTTGGTGGTGCTTTTTCTTTTTATCACATGTATTGTACATACCAATTTCCAATCATTAAGAGATTCTGTACTTCTCTATCAGTGGTAAAATGCAATTTGGAAATAAGAAATGTTTGGTTATTGCTCATTAGACTTATTGCTATTATTCACCATGTATTTTCTCTTTACAGAAGTAAAAATTGAATGACCTCAAGAAAATATTTATGGGGGCTGGAGGTATAGCTCAATGGCTCAGCACCTGCCTGGCAAGCATGAGGTCTTGAGTTTGATTTTTGGTAACAAAAAAAAAAAAGAAAAAGGAAATATTTATAAAATAATTCCACAGCCCTCACCCTCACATACTACAATGGTACAAGCCCTATTTGCCGTGAGCCAAGCAGTCTTCTAGATGCAGGGTGAAAACTGTGCCTTTCTTAAGGAGTTCAGACTAAACTAGCAGAGGAAAGCATATGTGCCAAGGCTAAATATGCTGTACTGGGGAATGTGTGTATGTGGAACGCAACACATACACATGTGTGTATCAGAGTTAACAAAGTACAAGTGTACAATGCACATGCTCTTCTATACTAAGACTTGGAGTTAGAGGCCTGCAGCAGCTCTCTAGACAGAAGAGACTAGAATAATCAAAAATGAAAGATTCCTCCGATTATAAGAGGTTTATAAAGAAAGAGAAACTGATGTGGATAGAGGAAAGGAGCATCATTTATTCAAAGCAAGAAAAGCCGAACAGTAAGGCTGAAGCACAGCTGGGATGGAAAATGGTTGAGAGACCATCACAAGTCGTCAATGGTACAATAGTCAGTGGGTGTCCACTGTCCCTCACTGTGCTATTGCCTCCTTTGTTAACTGACACAAAAGTTTTGTTCTACTAGGGCTGGGCAGGAATTGGGAACACAGAGATGTCCTGAGAACACTGCTCTTTTTTACAAAAAAAAAGACAGATAAATTCCTCTCTACCTTCCAGTAGCTATGGCTGTATCTTACCAGGAATTATAATCAGCCAAAAAAAAAAAAATCTCACTGTCAAAAATATGTACTCACTTCAGCAGTTAGCCACACTAATGCATAGAAGCTAAAGTCTTCCACTTTGAGCACCTCTTATAATTATGGAGGCCACAGGTAACATTTATCAACCTCATGATGTCTCAATAAATTAAGCATGAAAATATTTATACAAGTTTTTCTTTTCCTTAGATATACACTATAATTGGACTCTGTATGTACACTGCCATGTGCTAAATCTTGGGCACTGCCTACTAAATGACGGCTGAGAGATTCTGTCTTGTGTACCTGCCCCTTCCATTGTGATTACATTCTATGATAAACTTCATCTTGAATTAATCATTCATTATACTGCTATAAACTAGTGCTAAGATTGCTCTGCTAATGACAGTACCAGAAGAAAGCAGTAATTATTGTAATAAGATGTAATCTACTGGCTTTAATCTGTCAGACGAAACAATTTTCCATGTGGATTCAGAGAGAGGGAAAGAAAGAAAAGTGTGAGATGAGAAAAAGGGATGAAAAGAGAGTGAAGAAAAAAATGCATAATATTCTTTTAAAAATTTAACAGTAATTAGAATATTGGGCATAACCACCACCCTAACATTTAATTTAGGTGCCAAATAGGGACATAGAGAAAAGTAAAGTATTAATAAGTATCACATAAATTGCATTTCCATTTGGAAAAAAAAGGAGTTATTTGACATATATTTGGCACAGATAATAAACACACTTCAGAAAGACTAGACTTGATAAATTCTAATACATACTGGCCCAGTTACTTGCTTGTCACTGAGTTACAATACCTGACACCCACAGTTCAAAGGATAAAAGCTTGATTTTGGTTGATCGTTCCTAGGGCTTTATCCCTTGGTCCATAGCTGCCTCTCTTTGAGACAGAGCGGAATAGCAGAAGAGAAGTGGCTCTCGGCATGGTGGCAGAAAGCAGAGAGACCAGGCAGGATGGAAGGAGACAGACTCTTCAGGGCTGTAACTCCAGGGCTCCACCTCCCCCATCAAGACTTCACCTCCCTCCACATTTGGAGATAGACTCATTGGTGGATTAGTCTGCTGAGGAACATCACATTCTTGTAAGGTGCCAGCCTCTGAGAAGCCCCACCTATGAACATGAAGGTTTGAAGGGATATCTAGGTGTAAAACATAGTGCATTCATGGCAACCTAGTGTTTCATATGTTCTTTACAAGTTTTTTACAAGTTCATGAAAATACTCAGCATGAATAAGTACAAACATACATAAAACAAAAATGTACCTTTCTCAGGTGTCACATCAGTTTATGAAAAGATAAAATATAAACTTCTATAAAGATAGAACATTTAAAAAGCAAGTCCCAGTCATATCAATAAACCTACTGCTTTTCATATTTTAAGGAGAAAGAATAGCCTAATTATTTCTATTTTTATTTTCTACTAATCTGTTTCACTAGAAATTTAAATTGGCAGGAGAATCAAATCTTTAGAGAAAAAGTGTTTCATAATAGGTAATTTATAGTCATAGGAGCAAAATAACCAAATTTTCTAATAGCTGTTACTGGCAATGAGCCATTCTCATAAAGGCTTAATATGGTCTTGGTTTATTATGATGTGTGTGCAGAAGGAGTAATTTGTTTTTCAAATAATTTTGCTCTTTGAAAATTTTGTGTACCTAAGCTCCAATAAGCCAAAATTAGCACTGTTATTGCACAATAGCTCTACTGAAAGAAGTACTGGAGCTATGAGATTGCATATTGTCTTAAAATATACAACAGCTATGGAGCAATAGAAATATATTAGACTAGGAAACAGTTGGCCACTGTTCCACACATTAAGAAAATGCCTTTTGGTGTCATCAACATATCACAGACATCAAAATATTTGGATCCAAAAATCCAACTTTTTCAGTGAACTATGGGAGCAAAATACAGGAATCTCATATACAAAAGAATTTGGAGAATCACACATTGATGGTTGCAGTCTCCTGGTCTGTTAAATGATCCTTGTGACTGATATTTTATTGCTTTGATATTTTTATGTCATAACATTTCACTCATCAAGAAATTCATCTTGTTGGTTTTATAGAGATGAAACATCAGCAAACACAGAACAACCAGTACAGTGGGGCAGAGACCTTGAAATACAGGGAGAGCAAAGGAATTTGAAAGCTCCACTGAAGAAGAAGGATTAAGAACCCACATTAGTGGGCTGGGTAGATGGTTCAGTAGAATAAGTGTTTGCCTGGCAAGTACAAGGGCCTGAGCTCAATCCCCAGTTCTGACACCCCCCCCCAAAAAAGAAGAAGAAGAAAAACCCAAATTAGTGATGTCTTCCACAAAACACATTATTCTTTCTAAGTATTAGACATTCAAAAGTAATGTGCAATTCAACTAACCATCTCTCCACATTTAGGCTTTGCAGTTAGTCAATTTTCATTTTTGAGTGAAATATGTTTTAGAGCTCAGTCAGAATCATATGCTAACAACCTCACGGATGAAACTATGCTGTCTTCTCTGCTTAGAGTCAAGAAATTACCATTGGCTGGAGCAGGATAGCACACTGCTCTTGGTGGCATTTGGTGGATTTCACTCTAGCTTTCCTCATAGCTCATATTGAATTACAGATAAGGGGAACCATATATATCACTAATTAAGTCATAAATGGAATAACAGCATGATCCTTTTCCTATATATGCAAAGAAATACAGTAATAGTATTCTTACATTTCTGTACATATAACAAAAAGTTTGCATGACCTTTCAAAGACAACAAGCTATATCAAAAGGATGCTTCAAGCCGGGCATGGTGGCGCATGCCTGTAATCCCAGCACTCAGGAGGCTGAGGCAGCAGGATTGTTGTGAGTTCGAGACCAGCCTGAGCTACAAAGTGAGCTTAAGGCCAGCCTGAACTGCATAGTGAGACCTTGTCTCAAAAAGCCAAAAAAAGGATGCTTCAATGAGACATGATATAAATTGTGTCCATCCAAGGTTGAATGGATGAGCCATTATTTACAGATTTAAGTTTTGTTTGAACAAAATCTCTACATTATGGAATATTATGGTGACACAAACATTCCAAATATCATGTGGGAACTTATTCTGCAAGTGCCAACTGAAGCCATGTAGACAAGAGGAAATGTTTGCCCTTAAATCAACCTCAATGGAGGAGGACGAGGACGTGTGAGTGTAGTAGTGCTCTTAATAGTGACATGGGAGTGACAGATAAAGGAGGAAGTGATGGGACAGACACCATCACCCTGAGAAGCACTAGGCCATCCACATCTGCATCACCAACTCGGATCACGATGGACTGTGACATCCTTCAGGTTCTAAGCATAGTTCCCCACAACTTCCTACTTCCTGCCTCTACCCCCTTGTTTTGGTGAACAGTCAGGTATGTGAGGATTCAAACCTAAAGACATCTATCTGTCCTTGGTTCTGTGGGTGATCAACAACTATTTGCATTTAATTTCTTAGTTTTAACCAAATCACTAGTAGTGATGTGTGGAATTTACTTTTCATTTTCTAAAATATAAGTATTAGACTAACATTAGCATATGATAATAGCTTTTTGCAGATTGTCATGTTGGATCATTGTGGATATTGCATATTTTCAAACAAGACTATTTTCAGATTGCCATTTTTAACAATCAATTTTTAAAGGCATATGATTTATGGCTTAAAGATATATTTGTTTATTCATTGAATCAGCCATTCAGTCACTGAATTTATTCAATAGATACACATTATCTGTCCTGTGCCAAATAAAATTCTTGATGTAAGAAGTAAAATAGTAAATAAAGCCCTTGAATTTATAAGTTACATGTTAAAGGGGAAGAAGAAGAAACACATTAAACAAAAAATAAATAATAAATGCTTTTTAAAAAAGATAATAAAGGACAGATATAAGTAACAAGAGTCAATTTTTCTAGCTTTTTAGGGAAAGACAAATAAAATGTAATATTTAAATTTGACTTGGCAATGTTCTCTCATTGCTGGGACAAATAACTGACACCCAAAATGAAGGAAGGAAAGGCTTTTTTAGGTCACAGTGAATGGACGCTTTGGTCCATACTTGGCTGGCTCCAAGGCAGACTGGCACATGGCAGACAGCAGCAGTTCCTGGAAGCAAAAGGAGGAGTAGCAGCAACAATGGGTACAGAGAGCAAATCTGTCTCTTCTGCTGCATTCAGTCTATCCGCTCCAGGCCAGGTGTAGCACTCACTGCCATATCCCTCCATACGAATTGATCACAAATTAATCACAAAGTCTAGAATTCCACACTATGACTGTGTGAAGCTTTTGAGGGACACCTAGACACAAACTGTAACATGCTTCCTGTGTAAAGTGCCAGAGTACAAAGTTTTAGGGAAAAGAGAACTCTCCTCACCTAAGCAATGGCAAGTTAGGCCTGATGGGAAGAGCCTGGCAATCCAAGGGGCTAATGACATGGTGCAATCAGAGATTCAGAAGGAAACCATCTGTGTAAGTTATTGTAAATTCATGTTATATGTTAATATGTGCTTACTGTACTATTCATCTATTACCACAAAAATATATATAAATAACCCAGTGAAATATTCTGTGTCCAGATGTGTGTTCCTTGCTATTCCCAGACTCTCTTCAAGCTGGGCTGGGTTTGAAAATGGTGATTGTTTTACTCTATGGATGATTTGACATGTAGAATAAAAAAGATGCTATGCATTTTTCTGTCCGTTAAAACTTGTGTATTTCTGTGGTTCAGTGCTTGTGGCTGCATATTCAATCCATGATTCACTGTTTCCTGTGGCAAAGTTCTCTAGGATACAGAAGAATTGATCTAAACAGTGCTATGAAAGTTTCTGAAAAAGCATTCTATGCAGACAGAAATTAGTACACAATAGCTTTAAAAAACATAATAAGTTTTCCCTTATCAACAATGCATAGAAAACTAATTGCTCTGAATTTCAGCACCTTTATAGAGTAAGGTGAAGCTACACACCTGCTTATATATGGTGAATGGTTTTAAAAAAATAAAATAATTTTATTGCATTCCCTTGATAGGGTGCAAATTCATTTACTTAATATTTTGGGTTGGCAAGTTTTTATTAGCAGAGAATCTCTCAACGTTTTAATTGCATTCTTAGGTATTTATGTTATGAGAGCATTTCTGTTTTCCAGGTATCTGTAGTGTGTAGTGGCCTGCTCACTGGTGAACTTTCATCTGTTTTAATACCCAATGACAATGCAACCTCTTCACATGAAAGGAAAAGTGGTGCGCAATATCTGCTTTTCTAAATCACTGGATGTGGTACTACTCGTCCTAACACCTGTTAGTACAGAAAAGGCAATGGGTGCGGCTTATGGCTGCACCAACATTCTGATGCTCTAAGTGTGCTTCTCCTCATGCTTGCGAAGTCCAGTAGGGAAATGTCAAAAGAAATGAAGGCCTTGACGCATGATCTGCATGAGTTATTCTTCCATAAAAGGATGTCTGTTCTGTGGAAATTTTGTTATTATTCCAGATGGCAGTACTGTCATCTCGGCCACACCACATGTAGCACATTCAGACATTATTCGCTGTGTCTGGTGGCCTGGAAATGATTCTGCTATTGAAGAGACTGTAAGGAGGTGTCAACATATGCCAAGCTATTCAGCACTGTCCTTGAAAAGCACTTCTTTTCCCATGGGAAGTGACTAAAAAGTTTTGGTCAACAATCCAAATTTCTTTCACCAGGCATTGAAAAAGGAAGATCTTTAATGTGTTGATCTTTTGCTTGATTCAGAATCAACCTAGATTTCTGTCAAATAGCAGCTACGCCTATTGGTAAAACACAAGTAATAAGGAACTTTACTTACACTTAAATAAATTGTGGCTAGCACTGTGAGGCAAATGTCAACACGATTGGTCTTATTAAAGGGAGGCATTTCAAGGCTCATTTTTTTCTTTTGATTTAAGGGAAAAAAAAGTGCACTTTAGTCTATCTTGCATGTGTGTTTGGGTAGCTTAAGCTGAAAGACCAGAACCTCTGCTAGGCCTGTGAAGTTGAGAAGTGAGTCTCTTCTACTATAATTGAAGTCACAGATACTTGTTATGTGACATCCTGAAGGCAATGATCGCAGGGCCCCATAATGAAGTTGACTGGTTTCAACAATCTTCTTTCCATGGTATTCTGACAATATTTGAACCATTAGAAATATCTATTCAAGAATGCTTTCACATTCAGTTTTCAACTGTACTTCCGTATGCATCATTAGAACTGTAAATAAACATACTCTTCTGAGTATAGCTATAATAGTGCATAAGAAGACATGCACTAAGAATACATGTAGTCAGCTTCTTATAGATATATACCATATTCATTGAAGCTAAGTGGAATTTGTAATAGTGGCTGCAGATTATTACAATATTAAGAGAACGGTCTGATGGTTTATAATCTGGGCAACTTTTTTATAACTTGTTGAAGTCCAGTTCACTCTAGTTGCTTGAATTTGTAAATTATTTAAAAACCTAGAGACTTACACAACATGCTAAAGACGAAAGACATGTGAAGAAGTAATTACACTCAGGGCCAATGAGATAGCTCAGTAGAGTAAAGCAACTCCTTCGGCAAGCATAGGAGCACCACATGACATTGCAGCCCCAGAGCTAGTGTGAGCTAAGCCAGCACAGAGTCTGGGAGTAGCAGCATAAATCTATAATCCCAGGGCTGGGGATACTAAAAACCACAAAGATCACTATAAATCCCAGCTTGTAGTGAGACCCTGTATCAACCAAATACTTTAAGAACTGATTACACTAAAACATCATGGGACTGTAAATAAGTTAGAAAAATAGAGAGAAAAACACATAAGGTAAACAGTACAAGATTATATTGAATAAAGAGGCTGGAGTTTAAAAGGACATTATCTCACTATGGAAAAGTGATTACAGTAGAAGAAAATGCAGAAGTGTATCTATTGTCAAAGCAAAATGTAAACAAAATACAAGTCTACTTCAAGAATAAGTAAAAACTGAGCCAGTTTTCATCAAGTAGAGAAACACTAAGGTTCTGCAAAGAAGATAATTCCATTCTAGTGGAATGTTTTTTAAGATTTACTATTTTAAGCTCAAAGGCTTGCAAACATGTAAAATTAATCAGCTGATAGACTAAATGGCCAAGTGTCGACAAATGAGCCAGAGAAGATAATTACTGGTAAATAACAAATGGAGATTTCCAGAAGTTGTTGTCCATTCATCACTGTCTCAAGTGCCAGGAGTCCACAGATCACAGTGATTTCCTACCAAAACGGTATTTACAGCACTGAGCTTCAGGACTCAAGGAAAGGAATCAAGGGCTTATTTACTTTTAGTTACTATTTAAATGAATATATTTGAGAATGACTACTATTACACTGAGCCGTTTAATGCTTCAAGGTCCTCACAGCAAGTTAAACTTATGCAGATTAAGGATTTTCTACAGAAGACAGTTGTATCAAGTTGTAAAGTAGCAGAAACTGACACTTGTTACCTGAAAAGGAGACTGAAAATATGCTTGGAATTATAATTGGGGATGCCCTTCAAAGATCCTGATAGATGGGCTGCTTTGTGGGCTGTGACACACATCCCACTGTTTTTATTTTAGATTTGTAAAGTAAAACATGCAGAGAGGAGCACAAAAGGATGTTGACCAAGTGAAACATAAGAATTAAAACAAAATAACTATTAGGAACCAAAAATGAAGACCGATTTTCACTGAATAAATAATCAGCATGTGCAAGTTAATGCTAAAGGATAATCAAAAAACACAAGTTTTATATGAAATTTTTGGAGTAACTATACTCAAGTGAGAGCAGATATTCCTCAAACTTATATTTTTTTTTCTCTTTTTTTTTTTTTTTTTTGCAGGACCAGGGATTAAACTCAGGCCCTTACACTTGCCAGGCAAGCGTTTATTCTACTGAGCTATCTCCCCAACCCTGAAAACCAAAAATGAAGACCGAAAATGATTTTCACTGAATAAATAATCAGCATGTGGAAGTAAATGCTAAATAATAATCAAAAATACACAAGTTTTATATGAAATTTTTGGAGTAACTATTACTCAAGTGAGAGCACAGATGCTCCTCAAACTTACATTTTAAATCCTTAATTAAATCTAACCATAGTTGCCTTAAGTTTGTTAGTTATTTTGCATAAAATATTCATGATTTGGGGAGTAGCAAAGTGTGAGGTAAATGTACCGTGTAATTAAGAGCAAAGATTGTAAGTTGTAGTTTTGCTAAGACTGAAGTAGTCTAAAAGTTAGAAAACGACGAAGCTTGTCATAAGAAGTTGTAAGGGTCCCATGTAATGTTTGGGCAATTAGAAAATAATAACCAAATTGTAGGATAGTCTTTCGGGCCCATTATTCATTCTTCCAGTACTAAGTAAGAACACATTAGTTTATACCTAGTGTTATGTTACAGCCTGGAAATTCATCAATTAATGACACAGAAAAAGTTCTGAGAATACAATTTCATGGAGGTCAGAAAATAAGCAAGTGAAAAGGATTATAGAAAGTTAGAAGAGTTGGGAAGTAAAGAGCATCACGATGCAGACATAGCTGGGTGGTCATTCGCGATGCTGCCTTGAGCTGGGAGGTGCAGTTAGAGCTGACAGGAGAAAAGGGTGAAGACGAGAGGCTTCTGTAACAGTGTTTGGCACCTGTGTGCTGTTTCTCCTTCAACAATGCTTAATGGACATCTATTTTGTGGACCCAGGCAAAGGGTAGGTGGCAAGAAGGCAAATGCAAGAAAGCCAAGACATGTCTTAGCATGTCAGCAGCTAAAAACAGATCACAAAACTTGAAATGAATGGTGACAACGGATGGGGTGCTCAGTAAGATAGGGATCATTTAAATGCTATGAGAACTACGAACAATCAGGTCTAATGGTCGATAAGGACCATATGCAAAAGATGACAAAATTCTAGATTGCCTAAGGTTTCCCTTCCACCCTACAGGTTTCGTTTAAGCCAGCGGGCTTTGTGCTTGATGGGACTTAACTTCATTTTTTAAGCTATCATTTCATACATAAGTTTCAGGAGAAAGGGCACAATAATTCTGGCAGTTTATAGCCGCAAGATGCTTGTGATTAGGGCATGTTACCTCACTAGTTTAAGGCAGGCACAGAGAGGCCTGGGCTGTTTTACAGTCAGGGGGTTATATGGCTTCAAGGAGCAAAAAGTGGCTTCCAGCTGACAACCAGATAGCTACCAGCTTGTAATACCTGTGAGGACACCGTCATGCCAAGAAGAGGAATGAGCTTCAATGTTTTTGGAGCTCCCAAACACAGGATTGTCTGAACATGCAAACAAGTATCCAGCCTGACAACCCTGCAGTTCTGCACTTTGTGATACCTGATGCAGAGGACTCTGTCACATTTCTGTCTTTGTTCTGGGCCTAAAAAGTTATGAGCTAGTAGATGGGTGCTGGTTTAAGGGAACACATTTGTGACAATTAGTTACCAGTAAAAATGAAATAATGCAGCAATATGGGGAAATGATAAAGTCTATCCATTTAAAGTTGGGAAGAGTTATAATTGATAATCCAGGCTTTGTTTAGCATGACTAAATTAAGCATGATAAATAACAAAAGATTAATTTACTCAGAATTAATATATACATAGTACTCTCATAAATTTATAATTCTGTGTACACTTAACCCATTATTTTTTTAAACATTCATGCTCTTCATTTATTGTACAAGATGCCAATTCTCAGCCTATTTACATTTTAAAAATGTAATTGTAAGGGTCCAGGGAGACAGTTCAGTGGAATAGTGGAATAAGCATTTCCCTGGCAAGTGCAAGGGCCTGAGTTCAATCCGTAGTTCCACCAAAAAAAATGTAATCATATTTAACATGTATACATACTATTTTTATTCTTTTCTGTTGCTTTAAAAAAAAAGTTAAACCTTATCAATTACCTTTCAAAAACTGTGTAAGGTTCAGAGAAAATAGCAATCATAATAAAAAGAATGAAGCAAAATCTAATGTTTTCCTTCATGGAGCGTAAATACCATTAATGACCCCAATTGCTCATAGAAAGAATGAATAAAAAGTGAAAAAAAAAAAGAAAGAAACAGTCATCTTCCCATTTCTTTTCAAATCCTTGGAGTTGGCTGCAATTTTTTTGAGCTGTCATTTCATAGGTAAGTCTCAGGAGAAAGGGTAAAATAATTCTGACATTTTATAGCTGATCCCCACATTTTGCACACTCATAGCTTTTATGGGCAATGTTTACTTTGAAATGCCTTCAAATCTATCATTGTAACACCAAACTCCTGCATTTTCTGGCATCTAAGTAGTTTCACAAATCATAGTCTAACCACTATTATCCAAGCTCTGAGTACAAAGTAGGAAATAAAGTTAAATCACTTTTAAAACTCTAGACATAGACTAACATCTTGAGAAAGCAATGTATTCTGTAAATTCGTGTTAAGAGAAAGCTGCCCAAGTTTGGTCCTTCATAAAATTGTTCATAGACACAAGGTTTGTCACCTCTCACCTTCCTTTCAACTCTATATGGTGGCTGAGTATAAATTATAAATTTGAATCCTGAGCTCTTTCACTTTGTAAGTCTACATTTCTAATGAAAGAATTTAATTTCTCTAGAACTTAGAGTTGTAAAACTTCTTTGGTTCAAGAAGTAACTGAGCTGGTATTTATGTGGTTTTATATGATGAGCAGTTTTTCATTCATCTTGCCAATAATTCTCAGCTGGGGCATGTTTAGGTCTGGGGAGACTCTTGCCAAGTCAGAGACAATGTGTTCTATTCATGAGCTGAGGTATGCTACTGGCATCTAGAATGCAAGAGCCAAAAATACTAGGAGAGATCCCACAAAACAAAGACTGACTTGCGAAGGAAGATTTCCTGCCAACCATACCACAGCTGAGGAACCCTAGTGTAGGGGAGCATTTGATCACTATCTGTAGTAGCATTCTTTTCGGATCACTTGTTGTTTCTCTCTCGCTGTTTCTCATGAAATCTCTTACTCCTTTGTGACATTTGATTTTTTGTGCTGGGGTTATCTCCTAAAATTACTTTGATTTTGATGAGTTCAGTTTGGAAATATAATGCAAATGTTGTGAATCTCGGGTTGAAAATTCCAGTTTTAGAAGAGGGATAGGACAAAACAGGGTGACCGTTGAGTTTTTGTTATTGTTGTTGTTGTTGTTAATGCTTTAAAACAGGATACTGGTGCAAAATTAATCTTTTGGTACATAAACTGAAACGCTGTGCGTAATGTGCAAGAAATAAAATTAAGTGGCACCGGATGTGATCTTCGTGGCCTTTCAGAAGAGTTACTCCCTGACAATCGTGTTCTTTAACTGAAAACTCCAGTGCAGGGAAACTTTTATAGCTGCAACATCCCTTACAAAATTCATAGGTTGATGCTTGATTATTTTCAGTTATCATCATCAATAAGGACTCAATTTTTCTAGGCAAAACAGTATCAAAAAATACAAGAAAACAATGCAGCTTTTCCTTCTGTTTTCACCCTATAATTCCTTCATAATGAGCATTTTGCCATAAAGGAGATGGCTTCAACTAGAGAGATAATTATAATCCAGGGTTTCAGCATATTACCTAAATTTAGAGTTATTGCTTATTCACTGAAAGACCAAATGTAAAAGTAAATGTAAGTTTGGGAGCTGTAGTCTGATATAAAACAGAAGTTGTAATCATTTAAGATAGAAAAAAATGTGATCGCAGAAAAATACTGTACACAACTATTTGCTGGAAAAAAGATCAAGAAAGAAGGATGAACAGAAGAAAAAAACCTGTTGCCGACTTCTTGGTTCTTTCTGAAGATGAAGTTGCCATCACAAGAAGCTGGCACCATAGGAATAGAGATCCTGACACTGACTAACCTGCAGGAAAGCTAACTTGCAGTGAAGGCCACTATACTAGAACTTTAAATTTTACTTTTGTTTGAGGCTTTGCCTTGTAATTATTTTTAATGGTTAAAAATGTTTTTATTTTAAAGAGAAAAATAACAATAAAAATGGTACAGAATTTCAAAACAAGAAACTAAGAAATTAACAATGGTTATTATATTGCATATGGTTGTCTTCAAAGTATCTCAAGCTACAAGATGCAGGCATGCAAAATTGATCAAATACAAGCACAGACATTTTTAAGTTTAAAATGTCATGTAGTATGAGGTGAAATTAAACATAATATAAACTATCAATACACCATAAGTCAAAATAATCATTTTACTTTTTCTATGTTCACAAACAGAGAAACATTTTTTAATAATGTAGAACTTCATGTATTTATTATCTCTATTATGGTATTTATTTCAATTAATTTTTATAAATTAAGTTAACCTTATACTTATGGAGATATCAGTCAGTTATTAATAAAAAGCATATGCTGAACTTATTGAAAATCCTAGAAAGTAGAGATTAGTTGATGTTCAATATTTTGTGTGCGTGTGTGTGTGTGTGTGTGTGTGTGTGTGTGTGTGTATTTGGTACAGGGTCTCACTAAGCCAATTAGCTTGTGGTGATCCTCCTGTTTTCAGCCTTCCCAGCACTTGCGTCACCTCATCCAGACTCTTTCAGGAGCTCAGCATGCCCCAGGGGCAGGGCCTTTGTGGCAAGCAGTCCAGTGATTGAACGCTGGACCCTGTGCTTGCCAATGTAGGCACTTAGTCTGCTGAGCTATCTCATTAGCCCTCACATTCAATCTTTATCAACTGACTTTTTCAACTATTTTTCTCTCTTGTATAAATTTAAACTTTGGATATTCTTAGCAAAATCTTGTTTGATTTATGTAAAACAATGATCATAGTAGTGATAACTTTGAATGGCTAAAACTAACTAAAACACATCCCATGAAGATGAATAACTTATCAAGGGGAAAACCATGGTCCTGTCAAGTGACTGAATCCACTAGAATGTACCACTGATGTACAGCATCCATAGAATGCTCAGAATCTTAACAATAAAAATAGCAATGCTGAATCATCAGTGTAGGTTAATCTGAGTTGCTGAGCTGTCCTCCTTGGAGGCAATGCAGGGGTCCCGCACTCGCTTGCCTCCCCTATGCTGTGGTGTAAAGGCATGGCTTTATCTATGCAGAGGCATGCAAAGGGAGAGGCGGACTTGGTAAGCAGGACATAGCTCATTAAGTCCGCCATCTTTACACTACAGTGAACAGGACATTCATTTGCCATTCTGTCACTAAGTTGCTGTAAGACGTAATTTCAGAATGTGGGATTTAGGCTATCCAAGGGCTTACCATTAATTCAGTATGGTTAGAGTTCAAAATGGCTCTTTTTAAAGAATAGTATAAAAATTCAATAATAGACATGCCAGAAATTTTACTGAATGAAACCAGTTTACTGAGTATGATTTATATTTGAATTTTTATCTTTTAAACCAGATGCAGCAAACACAAAAATCATATTTCCCTTCCAAAATAGGCATCCCAAGAAAAAGTGTGGCAGAATTCTCAATTTCATTATGGCCATGAGAGCAGCAAAAAGGAGGCATTATTCCTTAAGTACAGCTTTCCATCTCCATTTAATTTTTTAACTTACATTATGACTGAAAACTCATGTACTCTACTAAGCAAACTTTCAGAACATATTTTCCTGCTCTTGTTTCTAAATATTCATATTCCATAGCTATTTTTCAGAATATACTTAACTTACTTTTTTCTGAATTTTTGTATTTAATATTTCCTTAGTTCATAAACTGTTGGTGGTCTCAAAACACAAGACACATGCACACACACACACACACACACAACTTTCTGGCCCCTGAAATGCTTTAATTTATATCATTAAATTATCTTATTTTGTAAGGGGATAAGACCATCATTACATGCCATGCATGAGGATGCAGGTGTGTGCTCGATAGACACAGAGGAGAGTGGCAAATTTAAGTCCATACAGGGCAATTGTGTGACTCAGGGAGAACCTATATCAAAATTGATTAATTAACTAATTTTAAAAATTGTAGGGATGTAGCTTAATGTGAAGGCCCAAGGTTCAATCCCTGCTAAGGAACGATGGCCCAGTATAGATAAGTGAATTTTAATGACCAGATATTTGAAGGACTCCTTTGGGTGTTTCTGTTCCTGGACTAAACTATTCCAAGTGTTACAACACAGAATTCAGAGTGAGGAGAGTAGGGGATAATTACACAGCATGTTTCAAATGTAAGAACTAGGAACAAGTCTTTCTTAGATTAAGTAGCTAATGGAGAAGGAGAAAAATGCAGCACTTTCATAGAGTTGTGCTGCTGTTTTTAAATAGTAACAAATGTCACTAATTTCCTGATCCAAATTTGCTTCTTTCTCTTTTTAAATTCTGTAGTGTACAGTTGTACAAAATTAATAACACACTTTTAGTCTTAAGTTTCCATAATATATCCCCTCCCTATAAATGAAATGTCTGTCAAAGTATTATTTGCAACTTTCAGGTTGTATTGTGAACAACCTCACAAGGCTGGTTTCCCTTTTGTCATATGAAGGATGTGATCCTTAGGTGAGGGTCACAGAAATGAGGGTGTGACCTTGGGTGCTCACACAAACCTTAAGCTATGAGGGGAGGCCACAAGGAGAGAAAAGAGAAGTAAAATGAATCTCGGTCTTTTGATACTGTCTCGTCACCATAATCCCTTAGATCCACCTACTTTGACTTACAGGTTGCTTGTCACTCACAATGTTACATGTGTGAAAAAATTCTCACAAACTTAATTTTTTTTTTTTTTTTTTTTTTTTTTTTTTTTTTTTTTTTTTTTTTGAGACAGGGTCTCACTATGCAGTTCAGGCTGGCCTCGAGCTCACTTTGTAGCTCAGGCTGGTCTCGAACTCACAGCAATCCTCCTGTCTCAGCCTCCCGAGTGCTGGGATTACAGGCATGCGCCACCACGCCCGGTAACTTAATTTTAACTGATTCAATCTACATGCTGCAGTTGAAATTCATAAATTTTAATTTATATTTATATTATAGTTAATTTATATATTGAAATTTAACAATGAGATGCCATGTATCAGGGTAGAGTCTAGTTTTTAAAAGGGAAAAAAAGATGGAAGTCATGTCTTGCTTTAAATAACTAAAATTCTTGTGAAATCTACCAAATAAGAATTACATAAATTAGTAATAATGAATAAATGATATATAGGTAAATAATATTTTAACAGAGTAAAACAAAGGAACTAAACTACCTCTGAGATTGGAGATGTGCAAAAGAGGAAGTGTATATTTTTCAACAATAGTTTTCATTCATTTTTTAGGTATTAGAAATGATCAAACATCCATTGTGTGTTTGTTAACTGAACTCTTGATTTTTTGGTTGGCTGATAGTCCTCTGATCATTCACCTTGCTACTTCCTGTGCACACACATCTTAGGTCTCTTGTCTTTATAATCCTTTGTGAGAATGATTTCCTAGATGAAAAACCCAAAGGCTCCTGGCTTCAGCAACTCATCTAATATCTCTCAGTTAAAAGTGGAGAGGCCACACCAGAGCCCTGGCTATGTGCTTCTTGAGTCTGTTGCATGTGTGATTCTAAAGTGTGCTGCGAATCAGAGATCTGCCCCTGATCCTAATTAAAGACTAAAGATCCTGTGGAACACTGAGTACTCATACTATAGTAACTGTAAATACTAGAATAGGGAAGCATTGCTTCCTACAGCACAACAGACAGTAATGTGTTCCTCTTAATGAGTGCAAGGTGAGAAGGATTAAGACCGCCTCAGAAGAATTAACAAAGAAAGGAAAACTTTATAGAGGTGTAAATCTTACCGGACATAGGACTATAGAACAGAAGTTCTCAGCATGGGTCACTATGCACAGAGGTGAAGATGTGGGAGTGGCCAGAACTCAGAGTGTTTATTTCGGAGTGGTTGCTGGATGGTTTATCCTGAGGAACCACTGAAGAAATGGTGCCAAAGGCACATGGAGAGGGAGTTTCAAGCAGGATGCCTGGCAAAGGAATGTGCGGCGAGGGAGCCTGAGGATGAAGGAAGATTACTGTATTTGATGGTGACTTCAGGGACTCAGAGCGTAGTGAACGAGATAGAACTGACGGTGGAGACCCTGGGTACTTTGAGACAACTGAAGGGAACAGATTATTGAGGACTTGGATTTCCATGTGAAGCGAGCCGCCCTGTACAGTTTAGCTGTTTTATTGTTAGATAGAAGGCACTTAGCATATCTGGAAGAAAAGAAGTATCAAAGAAAATGCAAGAAGATTATTAGCAGCTCAGCTTCTGGAGTACACAGCACAGATGGAGAGGAAAGAATCTCACAGGCCTACTCAGCTCAAAAAAAAAAAAAAAAAAAAAAAAGAGAGTGAAGAATAGCTTGTAAAATAGAACATTTCGAGGATGGAAAGGGATTACAGAGATCAGTTTCATTCAATGCAAATGCATCAAGGAAAATGACAAAAGATTTGCTGAAAATTCTCCAAGGGAATTTAATATTTTCTTTTCTGTGCTGGGGATCTAATTCAGGGTCCTTATGCATACAAGGGGAGAACTCTATCACTGAGCCACATTTGCAGCCCTTGAAAAATATTTAAAAATGTATGTTGAAAAGATTATAAAGCATTGTTGAGGTTCAAAGAACACTATCAATAAAAAGATAAACTATGCAAATATTGTTGGTCACTTATTACTAATGTTTTAGCTGAATGCTAATTGACTGAAATAAAAATGTGATTTTTTTTTCTGGTGGAAACCAGGATTGAACTTAGACCCTTGTGCTTGCCAGGGAAGCACTTATTCTACTGAGCCATCTTCCCAGCCTGTGATCTTTATATTCATCATTGACATAATGAGGCAAAGGTTGTTTGTTTGTTTTTTTCTTCTTGACCTTATCTGGAATGAGATTTGCGTTCTGGGTCTAAACTTTAGCATTCACAGCTTCTATGTCGCTAGTCTAGTACAAAGTCAGCAGGTGAAATCTTAAGGGAGACAAGATCTCAAGCCTGTGTGTTGAGTGGCACAGGAATACAAAGAAACGGACTCTTTCCACCAACAGGTGGGTTAGGTGGCCACCCTCCAAATGACAAATTCTATAAGACAGTATTGTACAGAACTACAGGGATACATTTTTTGTAAGAAGTAAGAAAGGATGGAAGGATAAAGTTACAAGTAGGAAGGCTGCAGTGTAGAACAAGGGCTGTGTTTGTTCTGTGCTGAGGAGGTGCACAGTGTTGACAAGGGGCTTGTTAGCTGGGGAGGTGAGTACATCTGCAGAACCACCACTGCTGGAGAGTTCCCACCTGTTCTATGGAAGAGAGAGAGAGAGAGAGAGAGAGAGAGAGAGAGAGAGAGAGAGAGAGAGATAGGAACTTGGTAGAAACTCCTAAAGACCAAGTTTCACACTGAATATAAAAGACTTCACATACCTAAAAGGCCAATGGGACCACGGTTCAGGCAAATCTCAATTTCAGCAATGACCATAAAGTACTGAGAGCTGCCCTATCCTCAGGTATCATAGTAAAAACTCTCTCCAAGAACTTATGTACTCAAAACAGGAGGAAAGAGCTCACAAACGTGCATATGAGTCCCCAGCAATGCGTGACAAATACAAGCAGAATTGGATTTATCTTCTAATACAAAAATAGGGTATTTCCTTTTCTCAGTAGTTATTGGTTATTTCTACTCTTGCTTGTATAGAAAATTATTTTGTTTACTGTGATTTTTGTAGCAAAATTCTCTACTACACATCTTCATCCTGCCTGTCACACACACACACACACACACACACACACACACACACACACGACCAAAGCAACTATTATTCTCCTATCCAAGATGTAATCTTTAATTTGCTTAGTACTGTGCCTGCATCAAAATTTTAGTGACATGTTTTATGCAAATTAAAGATGTTACCAAAGGCCTAGTTCTTTGCCATTTGTACAAACAGAATTACTATATATAATTACCATCTTTTACAAATCCTTCCACAAAAGAATACAAGTCTTTAGGAAATTATTCTTTGGAAAAAATTAAGTTAATTTTTAATGTGCATTAGTTTGAAATTAGAAATAGGATTTTTCTGATCCTTTTTTGTTTTTCTAATGACCATTACAAATTCTACATATTTTTTCCCTGTTTTTTTTTCTCTTCAGTCAGGAGCTTAGATCTTGCCTCTCCTTCCCTTAGTGAAAATCACTTGTCAATATTCAGAATTCCTTTGACATGGAGTTGAAAGCATGAAATTATGTACTCAAATTTAGTTCTGCCCCCTACTTGTGACTCACATGACAATTGGACAGGTATCTTAAGTACAATGTGCAAAAGATTTTCTTCAACTGAAGTTTTGATATTTAAACATTCAAAATACCCCTTTTTCAGTGTTGTTCATTACCAAGGTACTTACCTTATATTCTCATAGTCTCATTTCTTATATACTTGATATTTGATTATATAGCAATAAAAGCTATTTACAGTTATAATATGTGTTATTAAACTGCAGGCTATGTTGTTTTGTGGTGGAAACACTAGGTAAGCAGTATTTACAATAAACTATTAGCTGAAGCCACTTGATTTACCACACAGTTTGAAAAAAAAATTATTTATATTATTTCATTCCTCTAGTTTATTCAACGGAAATATGTGCTGCTAAAATAATGGTAGTCAAGTTTCTATTTCAGCAAAACCATTAAAAGTCAATTGGAATATTATTAACTTGTCATGTCACTTGTTTCTCCTCTTGTCGCTTCTAACTTTCACATACACCAATGGTAAAGAAATGAGTAGTCACAGAAATATTTAACAGGACTTCTTTTGGTTTCTAAACCAAAGAAATACAATTAAGTTTTAAAAGGACAGTACTGCCCCTTAAGTCTCTGAAAACCTAAGAATTAATAGCTCAAATAGCATTTTGAACACATTCCAATCTTTGCAAGGAAGTGATTTGCTCCTGGGTTACCCCAGCTCTCAATTCAACAACTCCACATTTCAACCTTTTCAAGTGATCCTGACATCTGTGGTGTTTGCTGCACTGTAATAGAATAACTGGCCTGTTTGTATCATTGGGGAATTCAGGTTCGGTTTTCTTGACATTTCTCAAAAGTGGCTAGCATGCTCGGAGGAAAAATGCTGAAATATGTGGGCAGGAGACAAACAAGGTGGTATGACACACAATCTGTATTTATAAGATGCTGAAAATTAACATTTGGAAACTAGCAATTTTGTGCATAAACACTGCAGATAACACCATATTTACCTCAATAAATTCTGTTTGTAGTCAGTACCAAAATCAGTTATTTATTAACATTTGTGAGAAATGATCAATTGTTTTGAATAAATAAAGCATGCTCCTATACTCATCTATGTTCAAGGGCTGGGAGATAGTTTAGTGGTCTAAGCACCTGCCTAGCAAACACAAGAACCCTGGTTTGATACCCGGTACCACATGCTGTGCTAGCCCCGGAACCCTGGGGGCACCTGCTGGCCGCTAAAACAGGGTATCGTGGCACAGATCTGTAATCCCAGTACTGGGGCGGCTGAGACAGTATCACTAGGAGTCTGAGTTGCATAATGAGACCCTGTACTAAATAAATAAATAAAAGAGTAAGAAACATTTAAAAATAATATTTAAGTGCAATCTTAAAATTTTATATAGGATTTTTAAGGGATTTTCTTTCAGTCTGTGCACAAATGATTCCAATGTATTGCATGTGAATTTGCTTATTGTTACATAGTGTATCTATTTAAAAATGTGAAGTTTTTATGCAAAAAAATTATTTTCTAATGTTCATGAATCTATAGATCACTCAACAGTTCAGGTCTATGGTGAACTTGCAATTTAAATACTAACTTGAAGTATGTAAAATACATTCTGAAAATTACTCAATGTTATGAGAAAAATAAATGTATTGGGTTGAAGTGTTAAGATTTATCATATCAATTCTCTTTCTTCAAGTAAAAACCCATTTTAAAAACTATAATCTGTGTTTTACTAAATTTTACTATTTCATTTACTTTAAAAGCTCACAGTAAAATAGATTTATGGAAATTTTAAATCATTAAAATCATAAATATGAAGCAAGAAAAATATAGCGCAAATTATTGTAAAAGAAGTTTTGATTGCCTGTCCAATGAAATCATCATACTGGCTTCATGAGAAGCCAGTAACATATAATACAGACTACATAGGTCACAGATGGAATGGACTGGTAAGATCAACATTCAAAGAAATTCTTTTCTGATAAAAATAGAGGTTGCTCATGAGACTGCTGCAAAGAAAGGGATGTAATAAAGTAAAAGACGCGAAGGTTAAGGCATAAGCAGATGAGAGTGCTGGAACTGGTAAGAGCTAACAATGCGTGGACTAGAAAGGAGACCACTGGACACATAGAAAGCAACGAAGGGTTACGTTACTGGAATCATATCTTCTGTGAGAGTATATATTTTTCCCATAATTGCAGACACACCGTGCCTTTTACCTGATACTGAAGATTGCTTCCCCTCATCTCTTGCTCTTTTCACCTCTAAAGAAACTTCTTTCTTAGAATTGGAAAAAAGGCCAGACAAAAAAGCAGCTGCTATCAATGCTCCAGTGAAAGACTGAAATGCCCATCTCTCAGCATCTCCTGGTCCCCAGCTGCGGAGACACGCACTAAGGAAGGGTGCATCTTCTGGTGTCTCCCATCTAACAAGTACATTAGAGTACTCTGATATATTGATGTTACACAAACATTATGACACAAAAGCAGAGACACATCCTTATCCTCTCCATCAATTCATATTGCCCAGTTATAACCTAATGCTTGCATAGTTACCATGGTGTTGACAGTGATGGTGACAGTAGGTGACATGGGAGAGAGTCTTAGAATTCTATGTAAAAAGCTAAGGCAATTATTTTTGTCTTGCTCAGCTGTAACAGACTCATTACCATACTTATATGATAGAGAAAAAATGAAACATAAGAAATTAACTTACTCTGATCAGTCATATTAAAGCCTGAAGTAAAGCTATTCAAAATTCCTATGAAGCTAGGTGTGATGGTGCACACCTATAATCCCATAACTTGGGAAGCTGGGGCAGGAAGGATCTTTATAAGTTCGAAACCATCCTAAGGTACAAAGTGAGCTCCTGGCTAGCCTGAATTGCATAGGGAGGTCTTGTTTCAAAGGATAAAATAAAGTCCTATGAAATAAATGCAAACTAATAAGTACATAATTATACATTGTATGCATATACATGTGCATACATAAATGGATATATGCACACAAAGCATATATGCATGTTTCATAAAATTAGTTTATTTTGTCATTTTTTGAAATGAGGATGGAGTACTAATGACAATTACATTGTCAAGTGTCAATCTTTATTAAAATATTACCAGTCACTATACTTAAAATTATTTATTTTATTATTCATATATATATTACTATTATTATTATTATTATTATTATTATTATTATTATTGGTGGTACTGGGGATTGAACTCAGGACCCTGTGCTTGCAAGGCAAGCACTTATTCTTCTGAGCTATCTCCCCAGTCCACTATACTTAAATTGATATCCACAAAATCATTGATATTTAAATCATTATGATGGAATGAATCCCCACATTAATTTTCTACCCCACATTCCTGTTGATTTAGTGATGGCAAAGCACCTTTAAAGAGGTGAGAAGTCTATCTCTCTTATTTAAATAACTACAATAAATATTATCTATTATTTTAGTAAAAAATACAGCAAAGTACACATATGAACTCCCCACAGTGAATGTGGTTATTATATGCTACAAACTTGTACTAATACAAAATATTTTTTCATATTTTAAAAAGTGTCCTGCAGTCTAAACTTCTTCCATATAAAAATATTAGCACAAAATAACAAGTAACATTAGAACCCCAACTCTAACATTGATAATTATCAATTTCAAGCAATATTCACTTCATTGTTAACATTGGAGCAGTGTCTGAGTTGCAACACTTTTTGTTTCTGTTCTTGCAATAATCTAACTTCCATTATGGCACAGTGTGACAGTGTTGTATTAGCCTATCTGATGATTCTGGTTTGACTAAATCTCAGTATCCATTTACATTAAATTGTGGTGGTAATGATAGAGCTCTATATTCCTGTTACTTATATGTAAGAACTTCTACAGGTGCAGACATATGGGCCTCTAAGGTGATTCCTGGAGTGCAGAACATAAATGAAAAGGAGCCACACTTTTGGGTTCATGGAACTCTATGTCATGATCACCCTTCACTGCTTCCATTTATCTTGCCAGGTGGAGAACATTTTCCTCTGTCAAGAGGCAATATTGTTCATATAGGCAGAAAAGAAACACCTGGAGTACAATAAGGAAGAAGGATGGAAAGAGAGTGATATGTGTGAAAACAGGACAGCAAGGAACACGGGGCAGGCAGGAGAGAGAAGTTAAAGGAAGACCGAAGAGAACTGAAAGCTTAATTTGTATCTGTCCATTGAGTCCTCCCTAAACCCAAGTGATCGATGGAAAACGTTAAACAAATGGATCTCCACTTGTGAAGAGTAAGCAGAAGAAAACCTGCTTTGAAATATTTGCTGCTTTCCATGGAATGAACCTCCCAAAGGGCTGAGTTCAAGGTCATATGTATATGATACATAAACACACAGAGTATGGATGGGATGCACAATAACACTGTATTGTTTCCTCCATTCAGAAACATTATAGATACAATTTATTTTAAGAAGACAGACAATGGCAACATCTGTTAAGTAGGAAGTCATAAGATTCAATCACATATTACCTTGTCCTTTCAGCATTGACGTGGAGACAGTAAGATTCTTCCCAAGGCACGTACATGCCACATACATACTAAATGTCAACTGCATGCAAAGCTAATGGTATCCATATGATAAGAATGCCTAGATATTATTACAGACACGAACTTCTGAATATTAGTTTCAAAAGACAGTAACCAGAACACCATAATATCCCATGTCACTGGCCTTCTACCATGAAATTTGTCATTTTGATTCTCTTTCATAGAAAGGCAGTATTCAGAACATTGATAAAAGAATGGGATGGGATATATCTTGACTTATTATAAAATTCCTATGAACAAACTCATCAGCATATCAGTGTTCATAAGAGGAGTTATATAAAATGAACATCGGAAGTGAAAAAATCTTTATATTTTTAAAAGCCAATATTTTAATCTATTTTACAGTTATACTTTGAAGAAATATAGGTTTTACTCACAGCTACACTTGTGCCTTTGAGAAATGGAATGAAGAGGAGAATAGAAAGGAAGAGAATAATAGTGGCAGTGTGACACATACAGCTTCTTATGAGCATATGTGTACTACTGAACTGTGGACAAATACTGGAGCAGAAGTCCTCGGAGTCAAGATTTTTCATAGAATGACATGACCGTATTTACCTGAAGCTTAAACCAAATTCTACAAGGGCGCCAGGGATATAGCTCAGTGGCCCAAGTGTCTGTCTCCCAAGTGTGAGGTCCTCAGTTTGATTCCCAGTAGGAAAAAAAAAAATCTATAAGGAATCCAAGGGAAGCAGCAGCAATAGTGTTAGTAGGAAAAGAAGAGCTTACTCATAATCCTGAAATATCTAATATCTCAGCTCAGAGCAAGGCAGCAAGAATTTACATTAATGTGGCAAACTACTTTATTTCTTAAAGTGTTTATGGATTGATAGGTAACAGAAAAAGGAGTGTAATAAAAAATGGCAGAAATGTACTTTTAAAATTTTTTTTGAAAAAAGCATTGAGGGCCCACATGGCTATAATTAGAATAATAGTAAGGGACGGCCCGGTTCACAGACTCCGCGGGGGAGTTAGGCTCACTGATGACAACATGAGAAACTTTCTATTGCTGGAGGTTCTCTCTTTCAAAGAGGACTGGTACTAATGACCACAACTGAGGTTACCATGGTATGTAAGTATAGGTAAGGCACATAATACACAGAGCTGGCCAATATATTAACTTGGGGAGCAATGTTAACAGGAATACAGAACTTATGCTGTCTCACCTGTCCAGGAAGGGCTTTGAGTTGCAGAGTTCAGTGTAGATGGATTGAGTTCAGTGTAGATGGATTGGACAAACCAGGTGCAGCGAGAAAAACAAATAAGCCCAACCCTGTTGGTATGGAACCCAGAGAGGGAAGCCTGTTATACAACTCAAGGCCAGTCTACAGAGAACAAATAGCACAGGAAGAAATCTGGAGGCACTACACCGGAGGATAAAGGCCACACAGGAGAAGAAGGTGGCTTTGAGGTTGATAGCCAGCTATTAAAAGCCAATTAATTTAACATTTGAAAAAATGGTGATTATTACTTTTGATCAAAATGGAGGCAAAAATACACAGCTCTGGGGGTAGGTGGAAATAAAAGTACAAGAAGAAAAATGAGCCAAGTTTTAGAAGGAGTAATATAACCATGTACAGCTCTGGAAAGTGCAATTATTTTTCAGACACTCTTTCTACGCACATGGAATAATTTATTACTAGTTGTAATAATCAACCTTTTGACATCTTCTAACTTTAAATTTCTGCTGCAAACTTGTACTATACATAAAATTTTACGTATTTTAAAAAGTGCCCAGAGGTTATAAATTTCTTCAATATAGAATGTATTAACACACAAAACAAGTAACACTAGAACCTCAACTCTAACACTGATAATTACTAATTTCAAGAAATATGCACTTTATTGTTAATATATTGAAACAATATCTGAGTTATAACATTTTTTTGTTTCTGTGTGTGCAATAATCTAACTTTCTTTATGGAACAGTGTTGTGTTAGCCAATCTGATGTTTCTGGTGTGACTAAACCTTGATATCCTTTTATAATAAATTTTATAATAAATTTGTATGTTACATTTGCAGAACATATTAATAAACACAGAGACAGAAGTTCTTTGGGGACCACAAAGTTTTCAGGGGTTCTTAAATCCAAAATGTTCAAGAGTCATTTATGTAATCCGTGTAGCTACCAAACCAGGAAGAATGAGCAGCTGGATCGTATCCTGGTCTTAGCCAATCCTACAAACCTCTATTGTGTCTGCTTTCATATTCAGCTTCTTGACTTGCTTTCAACCTTGCAGGATCTGATTCCTTATCGACAACTTCAGTTTCCCAACATCTTTGCCTGCATACCTGCTTCTGCACACCTTTTACAGCAACTTACATTTGTTGTCAGCACTGTTTCAGAGTACTAATGGCTTCTGGCCTGGGCTTCAACCTGTCTGTTTCCTGTGGATCAGGAAAAGTACCATTTTACATGCACTAGTGAGTGGCGGTTCCAACCTAATGTTGTCGTGTTATGCTGTTATTCAAACATTTAGACCTATTTCTAGATTATATCAGCCTCAGTATATAAGATTTTCGAGATCAACATCAAGTGAATAATTTTTGCTAATATGAAAAATGTAACTTACTACTCTATAGCAAGAAAAGTTGATACTGTGGCTTTGGGGGACTGTGGCCACCTTTCTTTTTGATCACAATACTTCTGATTCTGTAGTCCCAAATGCTATAGTCCTTTCAAATTGCACAAATAACTTATAAGTGGGCAGAGCTGGACCACGTGTGCCGTGAGCCCACACCCCTACAGCACACTGCTCCCAAGAGAGTGAGTCTGAGCTACGCTGCAATGAATTTATAAGCATAACACCATGCAAATGTCTTAAAAATATAACCACGGCATTTGGCGAGATGAGGAGGAGGCTCTTCCTAAGAGTTTGAAAACATGACAGTTTGGTCACAACTACTCCAAAAGAATCGTATTGATGTCAGGTTTTTTTGAGTTTTATTTATTTTACTGCAACTCTGAGTTTTTGTGCTTTGATTTCTTCAGTCCTTACCTGGTATCAAGTGAAGAAGTCAAAAAGAAAATTAAAGATGACATCCCATTGTAGACCCTAAACATTGGAGCTCACCACTGTTAAATTTGCTAAAGGAAAAACTCTAAGCTATAAATATAAATATATGCAGATGCTTGAGTGTATCATGAAAGTGGCAAGGTAGGAATGTGAGGGGAGAAGCACAAATGTTTCTCCTTGGGCAATAACCTTTCCAGCTTCCCCCAGCCCACACTGCCATGGAGAAAAGTGCTGGGCAATCAGGCACCTACAGTGATGTACTCATAAAGGGGTGCCTGATTGCAAAAACAAAACAATGCACCTTGGATATTATATGTTTTATAGGTAATGTACTAATAGATATTGAGCCCTTATAAACCAATTTTCATCTAAATGTAAGTAAATGCTAATGAGTTCTGTGATCTGGAAGTCAAAAAATCTAATAATATGAGATTCACATCAAAAGACATACAGAGGTACTCAGAAGAGCTAGTAAGCCATGCCTCTGCATATACATAGCTCTTTCTCTAAGGCTATAGAAAGACATCAGAGGCCATCAGCTCAGTATACTTTCTGAAAAATATATGGTGTTTTATATAAAACATTCCATACCATTTAAAATGTGCACATGTACATATTTTGAGAAACAGGTGAACATTTCTCACAAGAAAATTTCAGTTGGTTATTTACTGATACGGTGTAATAATGTCTGTAAGTATAATATCATGTATGCACCATATATGATACTAAACATTATGAAAGCAGTTTACAATGTATTAATTTACCAAATCCATCTTGTCAAGGTATCTTAAAACTGTCTCATTCATATTTGTACTTCAATAAAACAAAAATTAAAAAAAAAAAGAAAATTTCAGTTGGCTTCAATTCAACAGGCTTTACCTGGCAGTCCAGTGGAAGAAAAATTTTGTGACTAGCTTGTTCTATTATATAAGAAAAATAATTATTAAGTATGATCTAAATGAATGAGGGAAGGAGGTGCTAGAAAGATTATAAGCTATCCATGCATCAACACATATATACCATACCTATTTAATTCTACTTGATTATGTGAGAAATTTAGGATTGGGATTAGAGGAGGAGCTGTTTGTTTTACAATTGATTTCTCATTTGAAGTTGGTATTAGTGAATGAAAATGAATCTGAGGACTTGTGCAAAGGAAGTAATCTGTTTAAACTATCCATATATGTAAGTACATGCTAATGAGTTCTGTGATCTGGAAGCCAAAGAATCCAATAATATGAGATTCACATCAAAAGACATACAGAAATACTCAGAGAGCTAGTAAGCCACGCCTCTGCACATACATAGCTCTTTCTCTAGGGCTGTAGAAAGGTTATCAAGTGAAAAAAGAATAGCACTTTTATTATTTTGCAGATATATTACAGTAGAGACAAGATAATGTCCAACCTTACTTTGAACTAGCTTTCTGATTTGAATTTGGAGAGACAGGTGGCAGAGTACAGCTGCGTATGCTTGTACTATCAGTTACTTCACTCAGCAGAATAGTGAAAGGAAGTGCATAGATATTCAGTGAAGGAACCATCCAAAGAAGGCTTTTAGCACACATAATCGCCAAAGAAAAATGATTATGGATATCTGTCTTGGATGGTCTTTTCTCTCATTGCCTGGACAAAATGCCTGATGCCCAAAATTCAGGAAGCAAAGGTTTATTTAGTTCATAGCTACTGGAGGCTTCAGTCCATAATTGGCTACTTCCAAAGCCGCATGGCACATGGCAGAGGGCAAAAGTTCATGGCATGAAAAACAGAAAAAGCATCAAGAGCAGAAAGGGAGGAACAGCAGACAGTAAGCCTGCTTTCCACCCTTATATTATATGGAAGCTACCCACCCTGGGGTGGGTGTAGCACTACTATCCATAATCCCAGCATTGGACCATGAATCAATCACAAACTGGAAGCCCACTCCATGACTACATGAGGCTTTGAGGGGACATCTAGACACAAACCATAACGTTCTGCCTCTGTCCCCCCAAATATTCATGCACATTCCTTTATTCAACACATATTTTTAGTCCATCTCTAAGAGTTGCCTATGTCCTAACAGTTTGAATACTGCTGAAAAGTGCAGGTTCCAAGTCTCCTCCTACAAGATCTAAGGCAAATTCTTAGCTGTGAGTCCCTAAACAAATTACACTTTAAACAGTTCTGACCTTCAATACCATAAGATAAACGTTACGATTCCAAAAGACACAAATAAAGAGATGCAAAACTTTGGGATCAAAGGAAATCCAGCAGGTAAAGTCTTGTGGACCCATATTTGACAGCCAAGGCAATTTGTGGCAAATTGTGGGCTCCATGTGGCCCCACCTAGATGGTTATTGTAGCTCCATTTCTGGTTATTGTAGCTCCCAGGGCTTCTCTCTTGGGCCCACTTTGCTCTCTCCTCGCAGTTCTCTTCAGACAATCCATGTTCCTGGCTCCTTTCAACTTCTGGGTCTCCACTGAAACTTTGGCTTCACATACTGCCCTCTCAGGGACACAAGGCCTGGCCCTCCCTAAATAGAACCCTTTTTAACCTCAGAAATGTTACAATCTGTGTGCACCTAGAACTAGGGCCAATGACTGACACCAGCATGACCAGTAGCCCGGCTTACTTCTTTCTTGGCTATAGGGGTTGAGAGGCTGGATCATGGGGTACTCTAAATCCAACTGTGAGGAGGAAATTCTCCATTCTGGAACATAGTGTGGCTGCTACCATGTAGGAGAAGATGCTGTTCTGGTTTTCTCCTCAAAGAACAGTCTCTCTTTTGCATTTTTGAGACTACCAAGGGTAGTGACTTGTTGCTTCTTGTGATGCCCTCAGGCCGTCTTTTATATTCTTCTGTTCCTTCTCAGCAATGAAGAACCTCATTTCTATTTTTGCAGCCTATAGCTTTTCTGGAACTTTATGGCCAAACTCACATTTTAAATCATCAAGCTGGGCTCTTTGCTCTTGATTCTCAACATAAATCTTATTAAAAGCTTCCAATAATAGCCATGCCACTGCCTTAACATTCTACTGCTTTGAAATTTTTTCTGCCAGGTTAATTGTTCTGCCTTCCATAATCTCAATCTGAGAAAAAGTCTCTGGATTTGAGCAAAATGTAAGAATACTTTCTGACAAACCATAACATACATCATTTTGCATCCAACAACCAATGCAATCCTTCTTCCCAGTAAAAACCTCCTGAACCTGGTCATTATTGGCAGGATTTCTGTCAGCCTTCTGGTCTGATCAGTGACCAGGATTTCCTACAGAGAATAGCCTAATGTGCTCCAATTCTACTCTTTCAGGGACATCTCTGAACCTTTCCAAACTCTGCCCACAAGCCATTTCCAAGGAATCATGAATCACATGGTCAGTTATAGTCACAGCATTGACTACCCTCTTCAGGTACCCAATTCTGATTTTGTTAAATTTCTTTCATTGCTGGGATAAAAATACCCAGTATGGTATTTATGAGTATGGCCCTCAGAATTAAGGAAGCAAAGGTTTATGTACCTCAGTTTGTGGAGGTTTCAGGCTATACTAGGTTGGCTCCAAGTCAGGGTGTCGCATGGCACAGAGCAACCATTCATGGCAGAAAAAAAAAAAAAAAAAAAAAAAAAAAAAAAAAAAAAAAAAAAAAAAAAAAAAAAAAAAAAAAAAAAAAAAAAAAAAAAAAAAAAAACAGGAAAAGGCATCAGTAACAAAAAGGGAGAAACAGCAGAGAGCAAGCCCCTTTCCCTCCTTTATATTGTAGATAAAGTACCTGCCCCAGGGTGGATGTAGCAACCAAACATATAATCCCAGCATTGGACCATGAATCAATCACAAGAGCACTCTAGAAGCTAACCCCATGACTGCATGAGGCTTTCTGGGGAGATCTAGACATAAACCACAACAATATCCTCGTACTATTTACTAAGGTAATATTTTTGCTTCCTGATCTATTATGAAGAGTTCAGCCAAGTTCTATAGTCAATGATTTCAACAGCAGTCTAGAGGTAATTAAGGACCCCCAGGTGTCCTGATACAGCACCATTAGCACAGCACTGCTACTGCATCCCAACACCACAGCTACAAATGAAAATGGTAAATTCTAGAACCCATATAAAACCAAGTGAGTCAGCATCTCTGGAAAGGCTAATGCAAAGCTAAATTTTCCAGGAGCATTTTGGTTATTGGTTAGGCTGCAGAAATTTTTAACTTCTTAAAACTCTTAAACTAAAAAAACAAAAATCTTTTTTTTTTCTAGATGATGGTCTGTATCCATTTAAAAGTTCAAGAATAAATTATCTGCGAAATTGGAGAAGACTGACACCACAAAAGCAATGGTTGAAAAAAATATCGTAGTCTATCAACAGTTTAAACAACTGTTCTTTTTAATACCCTACTAATCCTATGCATCATTCCATAGTATTTCTCTAAATCTCTGGTCAGCAATAACAAGATCTAATGGAAACTGAATATTCATACTCTATTCCCACATTCTGCTTGAGGCATGTAGCCACTGAGAAAAGTGAGAGAAGCTATTCATTTCAAATGCTTCAGACTACTCCATCCTGCAGCCTCGTAGAGATGCCGAGCTACCCGATTATGTCATTGCTGTATTCCTTTCATAGCATTTTATTAGTGCATTCCTATTTGCAGCACTTTCATTTTAGTTTCTCAGAAAGTGGAATAAACAAATTTCAGTGCATTAAGAAAAATATTAAACTGTAACAACTAATAGAAAAATGTAAATCACAGCAACCTAAGGATTTCTTATAGGCTATAAATCTCATTCCCATTTATAAACTGGGTGCTAGCAATTTCTGTAGGAAATCACATATCCTTTTAAATTGTGTGCCTTTAATTTAGCTTCACTTGAAAGTGATTATTGCATTTCATTCACAACACACTGCTGAAAAAAATGTTTCCTGGGACACAATAAAACTGCAAAATCTCACGCAGGACTTCAGATGGGGTCAAATGTTAGGAGCTAGATGTGATCCATGTCAGATTTAATCTTAATCCTATTAATACTGGATGAAGTGTAATGCTATTGTATTTATGAGGTGTGTGTGTGTGTGTGTGTATATGTGTGTGTGTGTGCATGAGTGAACCTTTTCATGGTCATTGTTCTATGCTGTGATATTTGAAACCTTTTCATCTTGTTGGTTTTCCAAAGTCATTTCTAATTCTGCTTCATCCCTTTCTCTGTTTGCCAATACTAGAGAAGAAAGATGAAGTTTCTTTATTCTATAGTATCAAGAACTCTCCAATTATGAACTCACACATTATGAAATAAGGACCAGAGTCTAAACATAACAACATGAGTTGTGTTTACCAAATTTGTAAATCAAACTAAGATACTTCATTAAAATGACTGAAAGCATAGAAGAGCAGCACTTCAAGGATACATCAAGAAATGCTCAGATTGTGTGTGCTCGCTGAGAAGACTCACACTTTTGCCACCACAACACTCTGAGACACACTGACTCCTGTGCAGGGGGCTTCTTCTGTCCAGCAGAAGCAGCAGTGTCAGCTAACAGAATGGGATCAGCTGATGATGTCGTGCTTTATTTCTGTTGTCAGTGGGAAGCACAGGGCAACCAAGTCTTTGGTTAGTGGCTTTAAGAATTTCCTAAGATTTCACCAGACCCAGAAGTTTAAACACCAAGTAATTTCTTTTGTATGAGAAACCCAAAATATAAATAACTCAAGGAGCAAATAAATAGAGATGACAGAAAAGAGGGAGATAGACTTTATGGAGGTGGAAAGGCGCTCTAGGTATGGGGACAGGGAAGTCTGGGAAGAGAAGTGGGATTAGAACTTATTTAGGTGCAGTATCTTTCTATCCCAAGGCCCAAGAGGAACATTTGACTATGTCTTGCAAACACACATCAATAAGAAGTCAACAGCACTGACAAAGTTGGTGGTAGGGGCAACAGACATCTAGGAACAGAGGAAAACTGCCTAAAATAGGAAGAAATGTTCCCTTGTCCCTAAAGGATACTGTCCAGCACTGTATCTGTGTGACAAAATACACAGACAATAATAGTAACTATCTGAAGTCAGACAACAACATGTCCAAAGAAACACTGGCTCCAAGGAATTTCCTCCTTGTTAGAATAACACTTTTAGAATTTTCTTAAGATTATATATTATTAATCAAAATGCACATGCACAATCGCTAAGCCTTTTTATTTCAAAACATAGCACAATCAGTAATAAATTTATGTTCATCAGTCAAACAAATTAACAATCATTTCATGTGTGTTCCTCTTCAGGATTATTTGGTTTGCCACCATTTGGAAAGCTGTGTAAAGTGAGGAAAAGTAATATCCAATTGCAAAGCTAAAATAAATTATCTCATGCCTGGATCTCATACTATCAATAACCACTACAAAGACAATAATATTCAATGTATTAATTATTGAAACTATCCCACTAATAGGTTTTGAAACTGTCTCATTGCTATTTGTTTCTCAATAAAATTAATAAAAAATAAAATAAGATCTCAAATGTAGACTATTATCATAAAAGATGTTTCTGACTTGGAAAAACATACATTATTTCCATATGGTAAATGGTAACTACTAAAATATTTATAAATACCACATCATATTTCACATATCACACATAGCAGTGATACTCAATCTTCACGTCTCCAGTTAAAACCCATTATGTATTATATGGTATGTAGTCACATATTTGTATATCTAAAGAAAATAAATCATTTCCACCATATCTCTGCAGGGATTACTTTTTCATCTCTTTCTGAAACTACTTACTGTAACTGTAATGTTGAAGGAAAAAAAAGCAACATGGCTTAGTGAAGTCTGTGCTTGTTTTCGCTAACATAATAGAAGAATTTTTTTTTTTTCTAGAGAGGTTGAAGCTCATAATTACTGATTTTTTTCACAATTTTATTTCAATTGAATGGCAGGATTCTGTATAGGTTTTCAATATATTTCTCGGGGTCCTGCCAAGATAGCACAGTAGACTAAAGTGCCTGCTTAGTCAGAGCTCAGCAGCATGGTATGCTGTGACAGCCCCGCCCCCGGGGCACTCTGAGATGGTACTTGAAACTGGGTGTCATTGTGCACACCTGTAACCCCAGCTCTTGGGAGGCTGAAAGAAGAAGAATCACTATGAGTCCGATCTGCACAGTGAGACTCTATAGGCCCTGTACTAAAATTTGAAAAAAACCTGCTTCACATGCAATTCAATAGCTAAAGATAAGTGGTTGAAGATCTAAATACAACTACCTTTTACACACAAAAGCATCAAAGGCATAGTCATGATGTTAATACATCAGGAATTTCTCAGATTAACTGCAGGCTGTAAAAAGCAGTGTTGAATTGTCACTGACCATTTCTGATTAACAAGAAAATAAACCAAATACATTTAAATTTATTCTTGAAATTTCTTATTCTTAAGTTTTCTTACACAGATAATCCAACAATAAAACTGGAATCTTTTTAAGTATTTAATTCACAAGGCACAAATGCATGATAAGTTAAAAATAGAATCAAACACTAAGAATATGTCTCTCTCACTTATTTGAAGGCAGTATGCCTTCCAGTGTAAAATTTCCTCAACGACTCACCTTTGAAGGTTTTCTTTTGAAGATGATTTGTGCTTTGCCGTTCCTTGGCTTCCTGTTCTACCAGCCCACATACTAGATCGTTTCATTGTATTTCCCTTAAAAACAGGACTATGCTATATGCCCCATAGTACATCAAATTCTTAGTAAGTCAACTTAAGGAGATGCGTGTGACCCATGTAAGTTAATACTTTGTGTTGTTATATATGTCCACAAGCATTTACACTAGGCTAGATCTGGCTTTCCCTTTCACCTCCAAACGTCCTCTGGGGCCTCTATTTGCTAAGTCTTTCCTTGGATCATTCTTCTCCTTTAAGCACATTCTTAACAAGAAAATGCATTTAAAAATTCCTTGTAGATTTTCAGGTTCTATGGAAATGTTTGTCTTTCTTTCGGTTGCTACTGCTTATTTACTTGAATATGTGTCAGCCAGCTTCTGCTTGAATGTGCACTCACAGTGGTTCCCACGGTACATGAAGAGAACCTCCCCTATTATTTCAAATCATCTTTAACTTACCTGTGTGGGGTCAAGATCATTCCTTCAGTCACAGGATATCCACATTTTCTCCTCTCATGTTTGCATACATGTATGGTGGACCATTGCCACAGAGTACATGGCCATTAGCGCAGATGGTATATGGGATGTTTGTTTACGTGTTCCTCAGTTTTCAAATTTCCTCAGCTATACTTTTCACCAGGGTAAAAATCAATAGACACAGTCTATGTAAACCAGGTCTGGAAAACATTTCAGAAAGGACAAAGTAGTGATGTTTTCACTCTGGCAGCCACGTGTTGTCTGTCAAGACTACCCCACTTTACCACGGTAGCACAGCGGCAGCCACAGACTACACAACATTAAATGGTAGAACCTTCCCCCAATAAAACCTTATTTACAAAAACAAGAACTTTGGCTATATTTTCCCTGCTAGACATAGTCATAGTCTGATAATTTCTAACATAAATCTCTGAAAATTCAATATTTTTAATGATTGCAAAGAATTACTGAGACTGAGGATTTTGGAAACCACTGTGAAAAGATGTCAGCTCAACTAAGTCATGTGTTCTGCTCCCAAGAACCTGGAAGTGGGAAATGGAGACACAATATTACTGGGAGCCCCACTGAACTGGAGAATGTTGATAATAGTAGGAAGCACGGCGAGAACATCCAGATGACCCTCAAGCGGGGTGTCAGCACAGCATCGAGGAAGAGGGACATCTGTGCTATATTTTCCCATAAACAGTCAAAGTAGGAAAAGCCAGTCAGGGCTCTAGACTTTTTTAAATGTTTGTTGTGTATACATCAAGGTGCAAGGTACAGCTTAGAATCCTTTCTGTGTGCATGCGTCTTCATATAAAATAGGATGACATGTCGAAACTGATTAGATTTAGCCAAAATATTTATCGTTTTTCACCATTAAAATCATAAACTACATTGATCTTCAAATGTGCTTAAAGAGTTTCCACTGATCTAAGTTATTTTAAAGGAAATAACTTGTCAGTCCACACAAAATTTACTTTAATTTTCAAATGTGTTTTCCATTTTAGAACCAGCGATTCAAAATCTGAGATATTTCTGCATAAATTTTATATAATTTAGATTCATTAATTTGTCCTAGAGTAGTGTCTGTAAAGGAACAGCCTGGAATTGACATCATTAAATTTTAAAGTCTAAATTCTTGTGAAATAAAATAAATTAGGTAAGAATTTGTAAAAGTTATAGAAAATCATATGTTCTTACATGGATTCAGATACTTTTACAGTGCTTTCTGATCAAGAAAAAATTTTCATATGCTTCTAGTTTATTAACTCAAATGAAATTTTATCAATAAGATATATCTGCATGTTCAATTCTTATATGCATGCTTATCTTCTTGCTTGAAATATATATCTAGATTACCTACATATTTGATTTGAAATGGTCACTGTTACATACATTAGTTCCTTCTGTTTTCTTTTTACTATCCATTTGTACTTATTCTCCAATGTTCACGATGCACAGAAAAAAGTTTGTTTTTCACTTTTTATTTTGAAACATATTTTACTATATATTTTGAATTAGGCAGGAGGATCATACATTAAAAGGCCGGCTTCAACAGACATGCAAACTGGTCTCAAAGCAATGAAAACAAGAGCAACAACAAACACAAAACAAATGTTTGCATATGTAGCTCAGTAGATAAACTGGCTACCTACCGCTGATTGAAGAAAAAGTTATCTGCGATAATATAGTGTAATGCAACTACCGATTTAGAAAATCTTCACTTAACAACAAAAAAACAACTCAGAAAAATATGCACAGTTTTCAAATAGTCACACTAGAAAACATTCATTCCAATATTATCTGAAACAAGACAATTTATCCAAAGAAATAGGACTTTTTGCCCAAAACGTACATAAATTAATAATGGAGCACAAATTCTACATAAAACTATGTAGTCATTTTAAAGACTGGGTTTGATCAAAAAAGTACCAGAAAGCTTTTGAAGGCAAATGGTTTTATATCAACATGTACACTCAATAATGTTTTTCTTTTAAAGACATACCTGCATGCATACCCTTATATACACAAAGGTAGAAGCGTACTAGCAATAAATCTCTGTAGTTCAGTAAATTAATGTCAAACTTTAATGGGCTTTGGAATCACCAGGAGTAAGGCTAAGGGTAGTGGAAAGACCCTACTTCATAAATTCTTCTTGCATCTGAAGTACAGTACACTGCAGGAATTCTTCATTATTGACAGGTCTGTATACAATGTTAATATAGAAATCAGTGGTATGAGAAACAACACCCTCAAGACTCGCCTGGAGAACTTGTAAGCTAGCATGCCTTTTGTGCTACAGATGTAGCTTTAAGCATCTGCAGCTACCTTTGTTCATATTTCCACCTGCCTGCTGTCCCACCACCTTCTACTTGTAGCTCATCTGACTCTTCTCCCCAAATTTCTCCATTCTATATAGCCTCCCAAATCTGTTTATATATAGACATATCTCCTGTCTTCCCATCTTTGTTTTTAATCCTTTTAAATAGTCTCTTTGTTCAATCCCTGAAAGGAAAAAGTGCTCTCTTTGTACTTAATGTCATCTTTGCTTATTAATTTTAACCCTTAGAGCCACCTTTTGATATGGCTATAATTATTATTGTTAATTTTCTCAAACATTTTTCTTTCAACAAATCAAGCTTGGCATTGAGTATTAGCTGCAGATGTGTATTAACATAACTCACAACTTATGCTGAAGGTAAGATCTTAGAGGGGTGGAGTTGCTCAGTTGCTTTGCATTATAGTTCCTGGTCCTCAGAAAGTGTCCAACCCATGCTAAGTGAGCTGAAAGAAGAGGGCTTCATTCTACAGTGTTCACGCATAGTGCCTGGCAGTTTTATTTTCTATATTCCCATGTGCTCTGTTGTATCTCATCAGTAGGCGACCCTGCACATGTCCTGTCACTCTCTCTCACCCTTTCTGTGCCACTCTCCAACTGACATCCCTCAGTCCTAGTGACTGCAGCTCTCTTTAAGGCACAATGTAGCATAGAAAACACCAGAAAAGATGAGCTGTTTGCCCATGAACAAGAAGTTGTCAAACACTCTGCAGTCTTAAGCTAATGTGCTCAGCTGTAAGAAATCCTTCCCTTAATGTCCCTTTCTCTAATGCAATACAAGGTTCTTGAGAGTATAATCTGCATCTATTTTATTTACTTTCATATCCCAAGTAGTACAGGGGTTGGCTTAGAAAAGACATGTGTATTGTGCCTGATGACATGGCTAATCTCTGTATCCTCACAACCCTCCACTTCATAATAGGACAGATCTTTACACCAGAATGTGGTGATTATAAACAGAAAATACACATTGTTGAAAACCACATGGGACAATATTTAAGGCTTAAGTCAATACAAAATAAAATGAAAAGAGAAACATTTGAAATGTTTATGGTGCAAAATGGGTTCAGTAGGCCCTTGCCTGATACATTAAGTGTAATTCCCCATACAACAAAACAAAACATGAAATAAACACAGACACTAAACCCCACATCCTTACAGAACCTTCCAAAGACCTGAAGGAAATACCAGTGATAGTTATGGTAACACGAGCAGCTTTTCACACAGTACTACCTTGCCTTCCCCACGCAGCAGTCCAAATACAAAGCATGGAGAAATCTGCTAGGTTGACACTACAGAGAAGAAAATATTTTCTTGCTCAACATTAACTAGATGTTGCTCTGCCATAACTGACACGTTCAAACAATGCAGCACAGAGCAGGGTTTGGGACCCATGTGTCTTGAACACTAATCTGAGTCCAATGCATACCTCTTAAATTATCCCTTGAACACAGTTGCTCTTCTGCATCACTGAGCAGGGCTTTGCCTAGTGATAGGTGTCACCTGCAGGACGCTGTCTGGAGAAGCTCCCAGGAAGCAAAGCTTACAGGAGAACAAGCCTACTGCTAAAAAGCAGTATTTTCCTCCCTGAAACTATTCCTTTGTGGTGTTTAAGATTCAAAGATACCTTATCTCTTCTGGGCACTATAACAAAAGACTGTAATACAGTCCTCTTCATAAGGTAAATAATATTTTAAGGTATGATAAATAGTGGTAGTTATTTAAAACAGGTTATTTTTTTTTTCTTTTTGTACTAAGAACCAAGCTCAGGACCTTGCACTTGCCAGCTGTGAGCTGTGCTGCTGAGGTGAATCCCTGGCCCAACATTTTATTCTTTACATGTTAATTTTTCATAGCCCTCCCACCCAGTCCCAACCCTCTCCCTCGATCTTATGGAATTAAAGAAAGACTATCAAATATAATTTTAAGGATCCAGGCAAGAAACAAGTAAGCCATTAAACTATTTACAACATCACACCATGAATGGACAAAAGAATGACAGTCTTCTTCATGACTGCTTCATGTGGTCTGTGTTGGACATATGAGCCTCAATGCTCCTAGAGCCAGATATAACCTTGCTTTTTATACAAATTGACTTATATTAAGCAATACTAATGGACACCCATCTGAGGTCCATCTTAAATGATTTTATTACAAATTTTTCTGCCCTAATAGTCTACTTTTCAGTCCTTACACTGAATCATTCAGATCTCTGATTTGCTGGCTCTGTTCCTACAGCATCTTGTAGGAGTCACTTTTATGACTTTGGCTCACACTAACATATGCCTGAAGAAACAAATGTAGGACTCACCTTATTAAATTCATTCTAGGCTTTCTGTCACAATAAGAGCCACTGTATTTGGTGCAGAGAGTGACTGTGGCTGCACAGAGAATGTGAAATATTACTGAAAGACAAGACTTTGTTCAGTTACCAAGTGATCCAGAAAGGCTGCTTTCAAATTTTCAGGAAAACAACAGCGAGCTGAGATCTCTGCTGTTATTTATTTGTGACTCAAAGAAATGAGAGCATTGACATGGAAGAAAAGCATTTGTGCTGTACTGTACAGCAGTTTTGGTCAAGAGACAGGGATGAAATGGGATAATTTTTATAGGAATCTTATTGGGCAAGGGGACACAATGCCGAAAGTAAACATCTCTCAGAGCAAACCGCTTTTAATTCTGCTGCCAACTGTCCTGCAGCTTCTGCTCTGAACACTAAGCAGGCTGCCATGAGCCCTGGAGCCACTGATCCAAGAACCCTTCCCATCACATTCAAATCCAGTCACGCCTCTGAACCACATCTCCCAGATACACTTTGCAATCTGCTGTTTTAAATCAGCAGCTATTTATCCATGTAGCTGTTCTGGCATTTTTTCCCCTAATGAATTCTTTGAACACAGTGCTTCTTCAAGTGCATGTTTTGGTTGACTTGGATCTATAAAGGACAGAACAAAACTGTACAACTAAATAGATAACATATCTACATCAATATCAATATCTATTATCAGTTAATCTTTCTCAGTTTTAGAACATTAATCTTAAATTTTATTTTTATAGCCTAAGGGTTTTATATTTACCTATGCTAGCCTTTTTTTTTTAACACATATGCATTATAATCAGAAAATACAGCAAGAGCTAATATCTATTGTATTCCTATTACACATCAATCATTGCTCAGATGCTATTTTATGTAGTATATAAGAAATGTCTCAGCACTGTTCACATGTACATAATGATTATTATGCTAATCTTATAGATAAGAAACATGTGGCTTATGTCAATTAACTTTTTCAGGTTCATGTAGGTAGTAATCAGTAAATGTAGCATTTGCACCCAATTTTTCAATTTTTTCACAATTTTGCTTGATAGTAGGTCTGGGTCTCCTACAGGTTAGGATTTTTGTCAAGTTGTACTGTACCTCTGCAGTCCCACTCTCACTCAGCCCCTCTGAACCCAGCCATCAGTAATCAGAGGAGCATCTCTTTCATTTGTAGTGAAGCATATGCATCCACTTTCGGAAGTCATTCACAATCTGTGGTTCTTTGGGTAAATTTCTATTGCTTCATTTCAGTGATATAAAGAGGAGGCATGTGGCATGATCATTTTAGACGCTCTTTTTTTGTTAGAAGAAATGAACTTAAACTTTATGTAGGCAGAAATCCTAAAATCTTTCTAAGAAATAGCAGAATCTGTCTGTCTATCTATCTATCTATCTATCTATCTATCTATCTATCTATCTATCTATCTATCATCTATCTATTTATTTATTTTTGAACAGAGTCTCATTATGCAGCTCAGACTCGTAGTGATCCTTCTGTTTTCAGCCTCCCCAGTGCTGCAATTACAGGCATGCACCACCCTGCCCCAGACTCTGTCACCAGCTCAGTGTGCCTGGGCCAGGGCTGGCACTGTATGCTGTGCAGGGATTGATTCCTGGTCCCTGCACTCACCTAAGCAGGCCCTTAAGTCACTGAGCTACCTCACCCGCCACAAATCAAACATAATCAAATCCTCAAACATGAATAATGTCTTCACTATGAAGACCTTTACCTTACTTTTAGATTTTGAAATGTACAATGTGTTATTTGTCCGTCACCATGCAATAACACAACAACATCTAGATGACAATGAGTACACTGGAACAGGAAGCACAGAGGTATCACACTGATAAAGTCATAGCTGTGTCACTATAGGTTTCACTTTGCAACACTCAGGCTTCTTCCTTTTCAGTTCACTGAGAACTAGAGAGATTTTGATCAGGACAAAAGTAGGCATGCTTTAGAAGTAGGCCATGTAAATTCCAGTCTTCCTAATTTTTGCATGTTCTTAGACTAATAAATTATGTTTCTTAGCCTTACTTTACTTTTCTCATAAAGAAATTCACATTTCTACAATAATTATATTAGGCAATATGGAAATGCTATCAAATTCCCAGGCTTGCCTATGGCGCTGGAGCAGCATTAGAACTTTCTTTCTTCTCTTATTAATTTTACCTATTTGAACATATATTGAAACGTAAGACTAGTATCTTTAAAAAAAATTGATGTACTAATCTATTTACTAAATACATTCAGAGGAGAAATAGACAAGTGATGTTAAATTTCAGTGACTTAAGACTAAATTAGTTGAGAAGATTATCATGTTTAGATAGATGAAGTCTGCAATGCAGGGCATTTATAGATAAATATGAATTTATTTCCTTTGGATTGATAACATAATTTAACCCAACAATTGAATGCCTGCTGCTAAATAGTGGCTCTGACAAACCTATGTAATGAAGAGATAGAAATCACACAAACACCGCAGTCTGCCATGCAGAAACTGGAGTGAAATACTTGCACTTTTCTTAGATCAGTGTTTTGACCCACTGTCCTAAAGCAGCTCTCAAGAAAGTATTAATCTACTTAGATAACTCTGTCAAAGATGTTTTTATCTATGTATTTATCTATCTACTGAGGTACTTACCACTAAATTAGTGAACATATTTCTAGCACAAAATCACTATGAATTCTGAGTAAGTTTAGTGTGAATTAAGAAAATCTGAGCAATAGTATCTTTTGCAAGAGGATGAAAGTAAATGTAAAAACTTAAAGATCATGTTATTCCTATTTTAATTTTAGCAGCTCAAATTTAGTATGCTCTGCTTTTATTCAGGAAATAGTTCTTTACCAATGTCACCAATTATTTTGATGAAATCCACAGTCCCAAGACTTCCTAGCTAGAGTCAAATCCGTAAGCCCGGCATGAAGTTCAGGAATGTGGTTGTCTACTTGGAAATCTCAGATAATCTACTGTAATAATCTTTAAGGACAATATTTCCATATATGGTCTGAATCCAAAATTTATTCTCAACCTTGTCTACTTGGCTAGAAATCACGTGTGAAAATATATTTCTAAAAGTTTTGCAGGGAAGCTGGACTGTTAGCAATATACCCAACAGTATGTTAACTACTTCAAAATATGCACTGAAGAACAAGTTTTCATTTAAATAAAAATAAGAATGAGTGTTTTTGTCCATTTATTCATACATCAGTTCAATTATTCCCTTTTTTTTTACTCATTGAGCACTTATACTTCAGTGATATATTTTTGGTTGCAGTTGCAGTGCTTAGATGATACCACTGCTTCTGAAAGCCTGCTTGACTTGGGATAGACTCATGTAAGATAATACGATGAAGAATTACTTGGGTCCAGCGATATGGACTTACTACGTAGCAGGTAAATGTTTCCTCACACGTTTAGGAAATATGCTAGTCAAGGAAGTCCTGGTAGAAGTGAATTTTTTTTTCAATCAGTGTATTTTTAACAGATAAAGATGTATGGCATATTGAATAGTACACTATCAATTTTGTAACTTTTTGCCCTTTACACTCTCAGAAAGTATTGGTTTCGCTCAGAAGCTCTTATACAAAAAGATTTAATGTACTGATATGATTATTGCATTCCAAATAATCTTACATTTAAAAGAATATATTTATTAAAAGCTGATAGAAAACAATTTATGGGTAATAAAGCTGATTTTAAAAATAGAACAGTTTAATTACTTGACACTATTTAAAATCTCTTTTAAATTTTCTTTTTTTTTTTTTCTTTTTCTTCTTTTTGTGGAACCGGGGATTGAACTCATGCTCTTGCGCTTGCCAGGGAAGTGCTTATTCCACTGAGCCATCTCCCTGGCCCTAAATTTTCTATAATAGAGTACAAGTGAATTCTTGCATCTTCTTTCATCCTCAATCTGTTAACAAGTAATTAAAGTATAAAAAAATCCAAGTCTACCATACGTAGACAACTGGAGAGTAGAAGATTTTAATATCATCACCTTTCAGAGGGCTATGGATATGATACATTAAAAGAAGGGTAGCTTTTTATTGATCAAAATACAAACTCTGAGACACATCCATGCACTCTTCTTAGTGAGCTCAGCGGGTGCCTTGGCGACGCCACGGGAACACATATCTAGGAGAAGCATCTTTGATGCCCCCACAAAACCCATCAACCTGTAAAATGAGATTGCCTGAGAGGCTTCGTACATTTCATTGGGCATGAAGACTGATGCTGCCATAGTTTGCATTTTAATTTTCAAGTCTGTAGAAGAGTTGTACAAAATTACTAGATTGATGAAAGTTGATTTTATACAAAAAATATAAATTGTCTCCAAGTTGATTAATTTAATGATACAATACAGTCTGCCGAACTGAGTTCCTCTAATAGTCATGCTCTCAACATGTATGTATGAAGAGCTTTCTGTGTTGTAGGTATTGCTATTTGCTAGAAGTACAGCAGAGAGTAAAACAGACAATTATTATAGTTTCTTGAATCCTGCATTCAAGTGGATCAGGTTCTAAACAAGACTGATGGAGTAAAACATTTTAATAAAAAAATCCACAGAAGGGCCGGCCAGAAAGCTCGGTGGACTAAAGTGCCTGCATAGGCAGAGCGCAGGGACCAGTGTTCGATCCCTGTCATGCAGTGCCTGCCATGCCCCCAGGGCACATTGAGATGGCCATTGCGCCTCAGCATGGTTGTGCTCTCCAGTAATACCTGTGCTTGGGAGCCTGAAAACAGGAGAATCACTACGAGTTCAATCTACATAGTGAGACCCTATAGACTGTGTACTAACTCACTAAAATAAAATAAAAAGACCCAAGGAAGAATCCACAGTGGGAAGGAAGATAGAGAATATGCCTGCTAGGAACTGATGATCAAAATGTTACATGACCCCAAACTGAAAGCATAGATGACTAAGTGCAACAACGGACAAGGGAGATTTGGAGGAAGAAGGTGGGGAAGGTAAGGAGATAGAACAGACAGGGAGGAGGGCAGATGGCACAGCACTTGCAGCTCGTCACAGGGGCTCTGGCAGGAAGAACAAACCGGGAAGCTATTCAGTGTTTAACTACTTAGTGACATGGTGTCACTTGTATTTTGGCACGGTCATGCTGACTGCTGTCCTGACCACTTTGTGAAGGAGTGCTGAGTTGCAAGACCAGTGACAAGCTGTGACATGCCACCTGAAGGTGGCTTGAGCACTGCAGGCATTTGTCATGGCAACAGCAAGAACTGCACAGGGTGAATTAAGCACCTCGCCAGCTCTAAGAAGAGGCCAGAGGGCATAGGCTATTTTTTTTTTTTTTGTTTTGTTTTGTTTTTTCTGGCTGATGGTATCAACAGAGCAAAATGACTGCTTCATCAGAATTGGGTTAGGTTAGAGCTTATTAGAGAGTAGGAATATGGACCCATGTCCACTAAAATATTCACACTTAAACAACCACATGCGGGTAGAAATAAGGTGATCAAGCTTTCTTTTCTGGCCTTTCCTGTGTTCTACTAAACACAACAAATGACCACAGTTGTACTGTACATTGCACTATACAGACAAGGTTGCAGAAGCCAGCAGTCACTGGCCGGTGGCTGTTGGCCATAGTAAGACCCATTGTCTGCCACCAGGCTGACACGATGTCCCTCTCGGCAGATCTCTCACCCAGTGCCAGCCACAGCACAGCACACAAGAAGCCAGCCTTGCGTTGGGCTTTTGCTTGTGTCCATAGAAGTCAGTGGTAGGTCACAAGACTTGGCAGGAACTCAGGCTCACTCGGGACATAGGAGAGGTGGTGGCACACAATGCGAGGTGCTTTTGTTTTCTCTTTTTAAAAAGTGCTACTTATAATTAATTATCCATGAGCCTATATGGCATATCTTTCCCCCCCTCCTAATTTGGAAAAATATGATTTTGAACTATCTACATGTGGGTTTAAGCTACTGATTTTTTATCTTTTCCATGTGCATGATGCTGAGTATTATTAGAACATAAACTGAATTGGGTGAAGAAATGAGAGGTTGCTGTCAAGTAGTTAAATGTATTTACTATTAAGATTTTTTAAATGAATGAGATTGTATTAGCAGGCACTTTTTAAGAAGAAACTGTAAATAATAAAGATAAATTCTAAATTGTAAGGTTTCATGTATTCTGATTATTATTTTTTGTTGCTATCTGAACAATCTGAGGACAAAACATAATATTTATAGCAGCCACTAAATTCTTATTAAACCCAAATTGTTAATATTAAATTATGTTACTCACTAGGTAGATATTTCAACAATGAATGTAAAACAGAAACAAGCTGTCACATCTTAATATAACTTCAGTTTGATAAAGTATAAAAATAGAACTTTAAGGGGATTTTGTGATTTTCTTTAGTTTTTTAAATACTAATTCATTTAAAATATTATTAAATTTTGAGAGATTGGGTGTGGTGGCACACGCCTATAATCCCAGCTCTTGGGAGTCTGTAAACAGATGGATCACTATGAGTCCAATCTAGTAGTGAGACCCTGAACACCCTGTAGACGCTTCCCTAAAATATAAAAAAAATATAATATAATAAAATAAAATATTATACTTTGAAAGAAAAGTCTCTTTTCAAAGATTTATGTTATTAATGAATTTATTCTCTTAAGAATATAAAAATCATATGAAACTAGCACCCAAAACTGTAGGATTTTCATAACAAAAAGTTTGTACATCCTCCTTGATTTTTTTAAAGAACGGCTAAAAGTAAACAAGTCATAACTATTTCAGAACATAGACTTTAATATTTTAGGGTAGTAAGATACTATTTTTCTGAAACACATAAAGAATGATAAATCTGAATACTATAATCAAATATATAAACTTAATAGTAGCTTATATCTTCTATATAAAGATAGCCCAACTTTTAAGAGAAAATTTTCTTCACTGTTTTTCTTTTCCCTTGTCTACAGATCAAACCCTCATGTTTCTGTTGCCCTCCCTTGGCTGACAACTCATCATTGGGCTCAGATATTCCAGACACGTGTCTCCTTGTCTCAGCTCCTTTGAAGCACTAGAAAGGCCAGCACGTCCTGGGCTCCAGCGTGTCCTGGGCTCCAGCATGCCCTGGCTCCAGCACACCCTGGCTCCAGCACGCCCTGGGCTCCAGCGTGTCCTGGGCTCCAGCACGCCCTGGGCTCTAGTATGTCCTGGGCTCCACCATAACCTGGGCTCCAGCATGCCCTGGGCTCCAGCATGCCCAGGGGTGCAGCATACCCAGGGCTCCAGCATGCCCTGGGCTCCAACATGCCCTGGGCTTCAGCACGCCCTGGGCTCCACCATGCCCAGGGGTCCAGCATACCCAAGGCTCCACCATGCCCTGGGCTCCAGCACGCCCTGGGCTCCAGCATACCCTGGGCTTCAGCATGCCCTGGGCTCCAGCATGCCCTGGGCTCCCGCACGCTCACCGTCTCTGTACACTCCCAGCTATGTTCTCACTTTCCCTGTCCATGCTGGAAGGAGGGACCAATATGTGTTTGAAGTCATCTTTAAAAGTAAGGCCTGTGAGCCTTCAGGAAGAGCAATGCCACCTCGTAGTAACCGAACCACGTGAATTGTACTTATTTTGTTAATCAAGGGATATTGTATCTGTGAGAAGGTAAATAAATAATAGGAATAAGATAGAAATTCAAAGTTTATCAGAGTCATGACTTACTACCAAACCACAATTATAGCTTATTTAGATTTCTCATGGCTACATTAAAATTAATCATAGTTGAGGTAAAGTCAAGATGCTATTTATTAGAGCATAATCTACATATATTGTTAACACTTTCAGATATTTGAGAGATTACTTCTAATAAATATAAGGTTTGCCCCGGCATGAAAAGGACATGTTAACCCTTTACAGCCAGAAAAGGTTTGTTTTCATCACCCTCCAACCCTACTAGCTGTGTGACAAGGGCAGCCTACTGTGCATTTCTGAATCTACCTCTTTCTATACATAAAGCACAAAGAGAAAGGGAAGTAAATACTTCTCATCTATCATGAATTTATTAAATTCTCATATCTTTTGCCAAACAGTAATTTAATCATGTTCTAGATACTGGGATTGGCAGAGAGAAAAATCTGTTCCTTCAGAGTTTCTATTTTTTGAGGACACAAAAAGCTGGGTGTTTTTTGTTTCTTTTTTCATTGTCTCTATATTTTTAAAAATTCTTCCATGAAAGATTTATATTTCTTAATTTTAATTATACTAGTTAGCAATATGCAACTTTTCTTCTCATTTATTTATTTCTACTCAGAGACTAGCTTTTAATTCAAAATTATGTGAATGCTAAAAGGTTCAAAATATTAATTAAACATCAAGGCATTTTTCCACCTAATCCTTCCTTTCCTTAATTTTTTTTCTTTGTCCTTTAATGTATTTGATACAGTGTCTCACTATGCAGCTCAGACTCATAATGATCCTCTTGCTCCCAGCCTCCTCAGTGCTAGCATTACAGGTGTGCACCACCATGCCTGGTTTCATGGCCAACTCAGTGCACCTGGGGTTTAGGCCAGGGATGGAGCCCTGGTCCTTGAGTTTGCCTGAGCAGGTGCTTCGTCGACTGAGCTGCCTCACCGGCCCTCCTTAACATTGCTTTATATGCCCTCTAGATTAGTAATACTATTTGTGGTGGCTTAACTAATGGCCAGTTTGTAACTGAGCTGAACTGAATCAGTGTGACTTTCAGTGTGGTGGGCCCATCTGAAGACTGTTGCCAATAGCGCACGAGGAGAGCTGGGGGAAGGTGGGTGCCGCTAATTCTCCTGGAGAAGCTGACCATGCTGGTTTTCCTGATATGAACTCAGCTGTTCTCATCAGTGGAGGAGCTGAGGTCAGGTTGTCACTGAGGCTGAGAATGTCTGAGATTCTTTTGGGGGAGCTTCGGTTCATAACCTGGGTGTCAGTTCCTGCCTCTAGTACTTATCCTTAATCGCACTGGCGCAGACTTTCTATCTTCTGCTACTGACCTGTGGGACTTCTCATTACAGATTATTGATATAGACATGCATAAAGTTTTGTGGGCCATCTGGATTCCTGGAGGACATTGTCATGGGATCCAGGCTCTCAGATGGATTCTTTGGGTCTTTATTTTGTGGACAGATCCTTGATAGTCACCAGCACTTGTGTAAATATCCTCAAAAATTTTGTAGGGGCTGGGGAGATAGATCAGTGGTCTAAGCACCTGCTTGGCAAGTGCAAGGGACAGGTTTAATCCCTGGTTTAGCATGTCATCTGGCCCTGAAACCCCGGGTGCACCATGGTGGACCCAAAACTGGGCATGGTAGCACACACCTGTAATCCCAGGGCTGGAGAAACAGAAATGGAAGGATCACCACCAGTCTGAGCTGCACAGTAAGACCATGTATTCAATAAATAATTTAAAAACATTAGGCCTGGGGAGCTAGCTCAGTGACAACAAGTTCCTGAGTTCTAGCTCTGATACCACTAAATAAATAAATAAATAAATTTTATAAATTGTGTCCTACGTTAAATCTCTTCTCTTGCAAACCCTGACTACATCACTGTTCTCCACCGGGACTATATTTTGGTCTTGTCATGTACTAATGTCTTCCTGCTTTACAGTCTCAGTGCTCTCAGGAGTGAAATAGAGGAGAGGACATAGTATTAGAGTGAATGTTTGTGTCATGAGCTTCAGTTGTAGGGTTGCTTAATTTGAGGAGCAGTCAGGAGAAAAACAAGAAGCACTGTCTGATGGGTTTTGCTTTATTTATGCAAATGGTATGCTAACTACATTGCAGAGGATCTCAAGAGCTTGTGTGACAAGACATCAAATGAAACTTGGAAATTGACTCCTATTGACTAACTTAAGGGTTTTGTTGTTAATACAAGACAATAGATGTATTGTACAAACTATGATAAAATGATTAATTATAATATGATCATTAAAACAGGCAAAAAATTCAAACACTTTAATCTGTAATCAATGGAACATTGAGAATATTTGTTCATACATTAGTGTTTCCTCAAACAACAACTTGAGGGCAAGGAAACATCTCACTAGAAATGAAAATGTTTATCTGCCAGAAAGGTACAGAAAAACAGATGACACTAGCCAGCATTGCTAGGGTGGTTAGAGATTCTAGTCCTCATCAAACTGAACACATTTTATAAATTTCTCTGCAGCTAAAACTGCTCATGTCTACCAAGAACCAAAACAATACCAGAGGATTTATGGTAATGTGTGCTGAGGTTTTATGGTGTGTTGTTTCTTCAGTGTGTTAAGCTACTGCAGGAAGAACACATGAGTGAAGCAGCTAACCCCATTTCATCTTTGTGACTACCTGACTCCATTGTGCCTGTTGATTATTATCTTTCCCCTGAGTTCTACATATAGTTACTTTGTCCTTCTAGGTAAAACAGGTCTGTGTGATATCACCCTTGATGGAGTCAATAAAGTTTGTCATAGTTGGTCGGCAAGCAATGGCCAAACCAAGAAGACCTGGACCACTAAGAAATGATGTCCCTATCGTGTACCTTTCTTCCTTTTTGTTGTACAACCTTGAGGCTAGTAAACACTTTTACAAATGCATGGATGTCACTAGACCTTTGCCTTTGCCACAGTGGGCCTGTGAAAATAAATTTCTTTTCCTGCTTTCATCATAACTCAAATCTCTATTAGCCTTCTCAGACCAGTGTCTAATTTCCCTAACTTCTCTAACAGCATCTGAGCCTATTTGCTTCTTCTCATTTATGCCACAATTAGGTTGACCGCTCTTAACTTTCAGCTTGAGAGCATATGGTACAAGATTTGAGTTCCTTTCAAAATTCTTAAAATCGAGTCACATGGAGTTCACCCGACTGCCATCATTCTTTTCCTGCACAGTTCTCAATAACTATGTTAGAAGCACTAAGGGCAGAGTTGGAAAAGGATTACTGGTATGCCCTTCATGCTAAAAACCACTAAACTGACTATAGAGTTCATTCATTCTCTTGTCTCAGAGCTCGGGTAGCAAGCAAATGAGAATTGAAAGTGAAAACATTTTAATATGTAAATCTATCATTATTGTTTGTTGTTTCTCAATTAAATTAAAACTGCAAATATCTATAGGGAATGTAAATGCCACTGGTAGTCAAAGCAACTGAGATTTCACTTATTTGAAACATATCTAATACTTAGTAAAACAAAGCACAGTAGAATTTGTATGATTATTCATATAATATCAAAAGTAGACTCATTCTTTCTGTGGGATATTAAGAATTTATAAGCTTACCACTTAAAAACTCTAATAAGGATTACTTACCCCAAAGTGAATGTGAGCAGAAAATTTTCAAAATATTATAAGCATCTAAATAAAAATATATTTGCAATCCAATTTGTCTTCATTGTCTACACTGTAACAGCATCTTTGGTGGTACTTAGCAGTTAGATATTTCCACCATATAGTCCTATCATAATTGTTCATGTTTATTTTACTTGATTTTTAAATAGTAAGAATTACCATCGATGAAGTCTATTCTGACAGTAAGCAGTTGCACATTTTTATTTCTTTCCACATCTAATGGAAGAAGAAACAGATTTAGAGGTACAGAGCTCGTGGGTGAGCCGTCGGGAGCTGTAGCCTTTGGACTTGATCATTGGATTCTTTTGAAAATATTCACTGGCCATGTTGTCTGCTGCAAGTTCTGCCATTCCTTCTCGTGGTTCTAAATACTGGCTTCATCTTAGAACATAAAGGAGCTCAGACTCTTCTGACTCCAGGCCTCTCCCTCGGAGACTGTCCTGTGATGATGTATGAGCATAATTTTAAATAATGTCCTTGGGTAGTTCTGATGTGTGTATAGCACCAAGAATCTGTGATTTTGGCCAGAGTCATTCACTTTCTATGCAATTTCTCTGAACACCATGCTTTCCTGCTCTTGGTCCCTCTGCTTGTGCTGAGGCACAGAGTTACTGAGCTGAAGAAAGGGCTTTAGTGTAATACAGAAATACATGATTTTGAGTCTGAGCGCTTTATCTGCTTATCATTGCAATTAACTGGTACAAAGCATGAATTAGACCTTTGCAATACCAATTGCCTCATTACTCAATAATGAAAATAATGAAATATGCCTCGTAGGATTATTTTGTAGCTGATAGCAGTGTACATAAAGATACAATTACTTTACGCAGTTGATTTGGGTTCAAGACATTCGTGTAGATGTCTTGAAGTAGATGCTCCAAACACATATCATAAGCATGAGGTTGGCAGAGAATAACTGAATGTGTCTTCATAAATTTCCTATGGGCCACACACAGCAAGAAGCAACTCTTCTATAGATAATGCTCCGTATGAGAAGGGGCCAGAGAGTCCACTAAAACAACACAACATACTGTTAAGGTGATGGAGATTCCCCTGATTATTTTGTCATTTATTCAAATGTAAATCTCAATGCAAATTAAATTGCTTATAATATTATAAGTAAGATCATTGCCAAGCAATATATTAAATCAGACTGCTAATTATCCATTTGAAAAGGTTAGGTATCTTCTGTGACAATGGACTTTGCGAATTTTTTTGATAAACCTCCAAATGCAAATCTTATTGTTATACTCCTCTTTTTTTTTTTTGGAACCGGGGATTGAACTCAGACCCTTGAGTGTGCCAGGAAAGCACTTATTCTACTGAGCCATCTCCCCAGCCTCTTGTATCAGGGAATAAGAATTGAAATTAAAGGCCAGCAAGATAGCTCAGCAGACTAAGGGCCTGCTTAGGCAAGCACAGAGACCAGGGTTCTATCCCTGACAACACATGCTGTTCCAGCCCCATCCCTGGGCATGCTGAGTGGGTCATTGAGACTGGGCATGGTGGCCCATACCTGTAATCCCAACACTGGGGAGGCTGAACACAGGAGGATCACTACTAATCCAAGCTGCAGAGTGAGACCCCATGCCAAATGCATAGATACATTTAAAAAAGAATTCATAATAAGAGGCACAATCTGTACTAATAATTCACTTACAAGCTTAAATAAAAATTATTGGATATGCTGACAAGAGGCTCTTATAACAAAAAAGCAATAGTTTTTTAAAATTAATTTATCATCCAAACTGAGTAACAGATATGAAAATTACAAATGAAGCTGTGTATAATAACTGAGAGAACAGAAGTAGGTGTTGATACTGATATCATGTGGTGGCATGCATGTGCAGGAAAGGTCCCATAGAAACAAATTTGATTCGGGTAGGTGTTGTGGCATCATTTTGAAAGCACAACTCTTACTGAAACAAACTCAATCACATTTTGCTGTTTACAATTCTGTAAACTTCACAGGAAAAATATCACATCCTTGTGTATGTTTCCTCACTTAATTTTCCTATCATTTAATTACATAATACAAAGAATTTAGTAAGACTTTTAAAACCACAGCTACATGAAAAAATTACAGTATTTTTAAGAAAGTGTTTGAAATTAATCAGAAAATGGCAGTTAAATATTTGTATGAAAAAAAAAAAAGTAGATATGGCTGGCCAAGCAGGCAGAAGCTAGAATTTAAGGGTTCGAATGCATATTACAGAGGAGGGACTTGATATTTGGTAGTGTGGTGGAGAGTAGAAAGGTGATGAAATTATAAATTTGGTACACTATGCAGGATGAACCCCTAGTGATCCTTCTGTCTCAGCCTCCCCAAAGCTGGGATTACAGTTGTGTGTCCCTTCACCTTGATTTGATAGATGGTGTGGCATGGAGCCAGTCATGGCTTGTATTACTGGGGATCAAACCTGGGTCCTTGGGTTTGCAAGGCAGGCACTTAAACCACCAAGCTATCTCCCCAGTCCCCAGATTATGACTTTTTAAAAACCACAGTTTTTAAAAGCCATGGCATAAAAATCCTAGCATATAAACCATAACAAGGTAGATAATGAAAGTAAGGCTAAATTATGTTGGAAGCCTACATTAAGAAGTACTCAAAAAGATTTTACTTGTGGTCATTAGAGGTAAAGAAAGGTTGAAAGATAGATAGGATAAAGGACCAAATTGAATGGAAGAGAGTCGATTCAACCCAGCCTAAGCAGCAATTCAATGGGAATGTGTGAAGGTATAAGGGCCACAGCAATTTGCAGCTTTGTGAATCAGATAATTCAGTGAAAGTCAGAAAAAAATCATCAAAGATGCTCAAAAAGCATATGCAGATCTTAGGGAAAAGTTAGTAGACATAGTACTAGGTGTGTGAAGAAAATATAGCTATATCTATGTACAAAATTTCGGATTTCACCAGAGATGAAAATTGAGATACAGGTACATTCAGTCTTTATTCTTCCAAATAATTGGTTTTTTATTGTAAATGTGTCTGTACTCATAATTTAATACAATTGGATCTTTGAAACAGATTGCTAAGTATATTTTATGTATAATATTTAAGTATATACTGACATTCTCATGTCTAGTATTATTAAAGTTCCTAAGTTGTACAAGAGTTCACCATTTGTATTTTTCAACTAAATTATTTTTCTAGATATTACATGAAAAATGTAGGACTTGAATTTAGTCTACTTAAATTAAGTCCTTGATTCTTTGGTATCATTTTTTTTCCTACTCTTTTTTTTTTATGAACACGTAAATCATTTGTGATTTAAGTATTTGTGATTAACATTCATATGCAAACATTTCTGTCTTAATATCATAGCAATTTTCAATGATCCTTATATCTTTTGCCTGGTTGTATTCCTGACAATTACAGAAGAAGGGAAAATGCCTTATTACATATCAGATAGTAATGTTTTTAATTTAACTAAATTAGAAGACAATAATTCAGTGAAAGGAATCTAAAATTAATATCTATAGTATGATTAAAAAATTCAGCCATTAACATGTGCCATTAAAATATTTTATAGTACTTAAATAAAAAAATCCTAAAAATATCCTTATACATGTAAAAGTTTTTTTTAATTTTTTATTGAGACATACAGGTACATTCAGTCTTTATTCTTCCAAATAATTGTTTTTTCTATCTAGCTATATTAGGAGAAAAATCATGTTGGAATTTTCTTTTCAAAGTTAGGTACAATATCTTAGCTAGCTGACATTGAAATTTGTTATCTTTTTGACCTTTAAGGTAGCTAGCTCTCCTCAAATGTTTGGTGGGTGCATGTTATTAATTCTGAGATCGGGAAAATTTAGCAATCATATTACATCTTTCTTTCTAACCCTGCATGCACACATGCTCAAAACACACTGTATAAAATGAATGTACACATAGAACCTTAATTATTTTGATGGAGGTCATCTATCCTTTTGTATGTGAATGTTGCATAGAAGTTAGAAGATATAAATGAGACCATAAACAAAAGAGCAACCCCATGGTTGCTTTTCACTATCATTTGTATGAAAAATAATACATCCAGGATACAAAAAACATTCTGTCTTGTAGGGGACTCTGAGTTTTTCCGAAGAGCTGTTAAGCACACAGTAACAGTTTTGATTGACAGATCTAAATCCATCCTTCCCTGTCTGCTCCACAATAATAGGGGTGGGTGTCATGAATATTCCTTCTTTGACAATTTGCAGGTTTTAAGCTTTGTCAGTAGATGACACCAGCAGAACAGTAGAAGAAAAAGGTTTGCTATTTCTGTCCCCATTTCACTTTCTCTGCAGCTCCTGAAGTGTGCACTTCCTGCAGCGCTGCTCTTATGGCATATGGTGGTCAGCAGCACCTGGCAGGCAGCAGCCTTCTCTGGCGTTCATTCTGCCACCTTTCTAGTGAATTCCCAGCTACAGTGCTGCCTGCAGATATTTTATTCTGCAGCCTTTTATTTCTTTCTTTATAGTATGTATCAAGGAACACTGTCTCCTGTGGAAGGACCTTCCCATTATTATCTCACAAAGTGTAGGGCCTGCTGTCAGGGAGGGAGCTCTGTGTAGGTGCTCTTCCCTGGTATTGTCCAGAACTGTGGTGTAGAACAATGGCCCTTCTGTGGATCTTCCCTACTGGTAGCTTTTTCAGAGATGCAGAGGAAAGCTTACCACAAGTTATTCTAGCACCGCACCTCAGCAGTATTTTACTGCACTGTAAGACAGTCATACTCTTTTAGATGAAGTCTATATGTCAGTGCTGTAGGAGATAGCGAAGAGCCTCTGTGGATACAGGATCTCAGCCCCAGAAGCAACGGATTCTCCTTGCACATGTTATTCCTATACAGTCATAATTTCGGCTCCACCGAAAACAGTTTTTAAATTAAAAACTTTATTGTCTGGTTTTTGGAGCATTTTGATGTAAAGAAATTGATTTGTCCTTGTATTGTACCTTTTCTTGGTTTGGTTCTTGATACACAGGTTAGAATGCCAGCGTTAATTGCCTGTTACTTGCTATACTTCCCAGCAAAATTGCTTGATTAGTATTCATTGATCTTGTTATTCCTACAGCACCAATTAATGAATGTTAAATATTAAGGTATCACCATATTATTTAGTTACATTATTACTAATCTGACCTCCAGTGATCTAATACTGTTATATTTTCTGATTACTTAAAGTTTTTTCATTCAATTACTGTATAGTGTCTCTTTCCTAGTGAACATCTAACTGCTCCATACATTAAAAGTGAAATAAGATCTAGTGTAAGATTTGAGTAGCAATAAGAAAGCCATCAATACAAAATGCACAGGAAAATGAGCAAGTGTGACCCAGGGGATGAAAGGAGCAATACAATGTCCTATGAGCATTGCATTGCATGTCTAAGGACAGAGAGAGTTCAGATGAAAAGGACAGGGAAACCCTTCTGAGCATGGCTTTAGCAACATAATGCTAGGGTGTTAAGGAATCAATAAGTTGGGATGGGATTGGCAGGACAAATGTAGATGGTTATTTAGGTTAGACATATCTGATGGATCAGTTACACCAAATCTTTCAATCTTATATCAAGGATTTTGCATGTATCATGTGAGCCACAGAGTTTTCATGTAAGAATAACTGTTCCTTTAGAGACCCAGTTTTATATTAATAACCTTTGTCTTAGAAATGATTTTCCCTGCTCCTTGAACAAAATCACATGCTCTTATCTCTAAAAATATAGATGTATATCCATTATAATGAATAAAGAAGTTTGAGAGTCTTCATGAATATAAATACATCCTCAAAAGCAGAATCATGTATAAAAGAATTTCTGAAAGACTCCAGTTACTAAGAGCACTATTTGTATTATGAATATCAACAATTTTTACATCATGCTTGCATATAGAAATGGAGGGCATCAAGTGAATCTTTCCCCAAGTTGACATATTGCACTGCATTCAGGTTACAAAATAGAGAACTCATGATTGGCCAAATGCCAAGAACCACAGATTATAAGTTTAGAGTAAGGAATGTCCCAGGCCATGCTTGTTTTGACCTTTGAGTCTGATGGTAAGGAGGAAGCCCCCTGGTAACCTCCCATGTCTCCCTAAATCCTTATCAACATAAAGACCCTTCTTAGCGAAAGACTACCATCACTCTCTTCATCCTTTTCTGAGCTCTTCACCGTTTTCCTCCAACAATTCACATTAAGGTTCTGTTCACTTCACGGACTTCTGTTTCCAGTGAACACCTGGTCACCCCATGTCTCCACTGCATTGCCATTTTGTCTCTTGCTCTTCCCTTTTTCCATATGCCCCTAACACCTTGCAGGACACTGGGGACTCACTGCAAGGGTCCCCAGTAGCCAAGGACCTCGCTAGCTGTGCCTAGATTCTCCTCCCCCCACTATGGGAGGTACAGAACTTCACTCATACACTGAGAGAAACTCACCAGGAACTCACTGTCTTCAGCATTCTTACCTTGGACTTCCAGCTTCCATAACTGTGAGACATAAGTTTCTATAGGTTAAGTACCATCCAGTGTACGTTAGTTTCCTATGGGCAGTCTGAGTTGAATGAAACAGAGGGTCAGGAGATACCTTTTGTCTAATTTCCTATACAAGCCCACTTTTTATTCGCTATAAAAGTGATTATGAGGTATAGATTAAGAATTACTGGAAGCAACAGTGTGACATTTTAAGAAAGAGTCCAAAGGAAAGTGATAGGTATACCAGAAATATACCTTCATATCAAAAAGAAAAGGCACAAAAGTCTCTTAATCAAAATCCATAGGAACACATTTTAGTCCTGGATATTACCAAAATCATAAAATGACATAAGATGGATATTCCACAGAAGTATAGATAATGCATTATTTTCCCATTTTGTTAACTCAGAGTGAAGCTAAACTGTCACATACTTGTCAAGTAAAGGGAACTTCAGGCAACAACTTCAAGAAGTAGCAAATTAGGTCTATGTCAAGAAGTTGTTAGAGTGAATGGGAATGTCAAACATGCCAGGATTATAGACACTTACCATATCGTGTGGCAAGATTATTTATAAAGAGTGGTATACCTGCCCAGCATAAATCATGGTTTCATTCATCAGATCCCAGTGATCTTAACATCAACTGATATACAATTCCACTTGGAGAAGAAAATAAAACTCACCACACAAAGGGACCTCATTAAAAAGGAATGTTAAATAGTAAATTGGTAATCAATTTTGCAATATTTCCTTTAAATTGCAAAATACTATAATTAGAATGCACATGACTCTAGATTTTCATATTCATATCTTATTCTTATTTTTTACTATAAGTAGTATTAAATTTTCTATGGGAATACACAAAAACCACCATGCTCCCATGAGAAAAATTCATTAAATATTTTACTATTCTTTTTTAAATTTGATTTATAATATTCATTTCTGATGGATGTTTTCATAATCTATGGCATTGGTAAACCAGACTGACTTCATTTCAAGTCTTTAAACTGAAATGAGTTTTACTCATTCATGAGCAGTGAGGGCTTCTCTCTTGGATTTGCTATTTTAAAAGTATATTCATTTGAGGATTCAGACTATATTATCAGATGTTGTTAAAATAGCTTTAATTAATGTCCACATGCTAGTTGTGCAGCTGTCCCAAGGCAGAGGCTGGCAAGCATAGGTGACTTTTAACACGTATTTATCCAGCAGACAAGGAGAGTTTGTGTACTCAGAATGGTTAAGTCTCAGATATGAAAATTTGGCTGATAATCATTACTGGAGCTGCCCCTAAGGTGAGTGAGTGTGCTGGTCTCTGACTGTACACAAAGATATCTTTTACATCTTTATGTCTTCAAACCAAACCATGTTGAAGTATTTCAGTATTTTAACTTATTTAGCTCTTCATAGTTTTATAATTTTATTGAACATTTATACAAGCATGCTAAACGTATTAGATATGTCATCTCTTCGAACATGATAGACCTTTACTATCGAAAGATTGCATTTGATTCATAATACCACACTACAAAATATTATTACTTTGATATAGGGTCAAGGAAAATCACACAGACAAAAGTTCTTGACATATTCTCCAGTACATATATAGTTTTTCACTCTAAAAAAAAACAGAGGAGAGCTGGCCAAATAGTTCAGTGGATTAAAGTGCCTGTTTAGGCAGATGAAGTGGCCAGAGTTTGATACCCAGCGTGCCATGCGCTGAGACTGTAGTTGAGACCAAGCATGGTGGCACACACCTATAATCCCAGTGCTTGGGAAGCTGAACATAGGCAGATCACTATGAGTGTGATCTACATAGTGAGACCCTGTAGACCCTGTACCAAACATATCTGTATCTACATCCATCTATCTATCTATCTATCTATCTATCTATCTATCTATCTATCTATCTATCTATCTATCTATATCTCTCTGTATGAAAACAAATTAATATAAATCACGTTTAGTTCTTAGATATACTTAGATATTTGGCATTATGTAAAAGAATGACTATATAAATTTCAGTTTCCCTCAGTGGATTGGTACTGAATTGGCAATTGCACAAATAATTTTTCTACCTGTATATCATGCCTGAATGCACATATAAAATGCACAATGAATATGAGTGGAAGCATTCTTACTGATAATAATGTGAACTATAAAAATGAGGATTTGTAATTAAAATGTATAAAACCAGGGAGTGATCTCAGAGCCAGATTTTTTTTAAAAAGGTAAACATATTTATTTTATTTACAATTTAAAAGGAAACATAGTTTCTTTCTATGTAGAAATTCACAATTTTAGAAGTAACATTAAGGTTTATAGGAAGTACTGAGCCCACAAACAGTAGAAATTCTAGCTGGACTGACACAGGGTGCTCAGGGTCTCACTACTAGATTGAACTCATAGTGAATCTCCCATTTATAGCCTCCCAAGTGCTGGGATCGCAGGTGTGCGCCACCACGCCCAGTCTCAATTGTCTTTGGAACAGGCCTGGGGATCAAACCCCGGGCCTTGCTCCTACTTTCAGGTGCTATAATCTACTGAGCTATTTGGGCAGCCCTTTAAGTTTTCATGTGAAATGTACATAGTTTCTAAAATACTTGTAAGCATTCCTCTTACTTTACTAAGGATTCACAAGGCTGTCTACAAATCAAGTCTACCCTCATAGATCACTTTTCATACCTACAGTTGTTTCATGAATTATACAACTTATAAGGTACTGTACTAACAGCTCTGCCACAAGGTTATTTCTGGATTAATTTTTTAGCTCTAAAAGTATGATGTGATCCATGGAAATAAAAATATCCAGCTATAATTAAGAAAAAGATGAATGTATTTAATGGAATACTTCCTTCACTTTAATGCCTTCAAAATGTGACAATGTATTTATAAATTAGCAAATTTTCAAAATATCAGTACTTTTGAACATATTAACTGGAAATCAAATTTCTATTGTTGGAAATATGTTAGCCTTAATATGAGATATATTAAGTAATTCACAATTGCAGAAATTACAAAGTAAAATTAAATTTGATTAAAATTACATGTAAATAAAGCTGAAATTTTATTATTAAGTAATTACCACTATACTTCACAATTTCCAACAGATAAAATACTGTGTGTATGTAGAACAGCACCATTTCCCGCCATAGCTATTATATGCCAAATCAGGAAAGCACAGAGATTAGCAGGTGTGTGCTTCCCCACTCTTGGCTGGATACATTATACAGACACAGATTAAACAAATTGGAGAAGAATGAATGAGTTTAGGAAAGTGCCATCTACAACTGGTAAAACAGCACAGTGGACAAAACAAATAGCCTTGAAGGATCAAGGAAAGCAGGCTAAGAAAATTATCAAGTAGGATATTTTTCTTCTGAGACATGAAATTAAAGTGTAAATCAAAAGGGAAATCTAGAATCCTGAAGAGAAAAGAGCTTTCTTGTGCTTGGTTTTCTTATTTTTAGGCTTGGATTAGGAATATTTTGATGCATAAAGCCGGTTAAGATGGAGTTGTCCTATTTCCCCTTCACATTTAAGGATCATGTTCAGAAACACGTGTCTTTTCACTACACTATTAAAAGATTTTCTGCCTTTCAATTGATATATTCCTTACTAAGATAAACATTGAGGCAAGATGAATGTAGACAATCTGAAAAAGTAGTAAAGGGTAAGTAAGAGTAATTTCACCTTCCAGACACTATTATTCTGTCCGTTCTTGGTAGCTTGATCTCCTCCATGATACTTACCCCATATTTATGATTATGTCGGTTATTCCATAAGCATATGGCTACCTACAGTAGTGTATGCCATTTTCACTATATATAAGACAGAGATTCATTATGAGATGGTAAGTTCTTGGCATTTTGAAAATATTCCTTCATACATTTCTTCCTATTTATTGCATCATCTTTGCATAGGTAAAGAGAAATAGTATCATTCTAACTCATAAATAAACCTTACTTTTTTCATCATTCTACTTGAAATATTTGTGATTTTTCTCATTTCTAGTTCCTGATCTGAGAATACTCTAATTGTTTCCGTAAACACATAAATTTCTATGACTTAAGTACAATTAGTATATTATAGAGCATAAATATGATGGCAATTAACATTTAAAATAAGTGTTTTGGCTGGGGAGGTAGCTCCGTGGAACAAGTGCTTGTCTGGCAAGCACAAGGTCCTGAGTTAGATCCCTGGTACCACCAAAAAGTAAAATAAATAAAATAACTGCTTCTAGCTCTTATACAAGCAAATTAAACTCCTTTCACTTTTTCTCTCTTTTGAAAAAAATAGAAAATTCCAATTAATATGGAATAACCCTATGTCTAAGTTATCCTTTGAGTAGCTCCCCTTCTCCTCTATCCTTACCACACCTTCAGATTTCTCACCTTTCCTACCTCTTTTTTAAGACCTTGTAAGCAAATTATGCTGTCCAGATAAAAACTCTCCACAGTATGGTCCTTGGTTAATTGTACCAGGAAAGTCTATTTTGTCTGAAAATTAACATGTTCACCTGTCTCACACTTTAGGATATGAAGATATCGAAGAGTCATTTTTCTGCTTACTACACTATTTAATATAGTTGATTAAACCACTGTTTATATAACATATACATACATATAATAAGGATATTAATAAAAACAAAAAACATAAAGTTGTGTCTACATTTCCAAAATGGAAGTTAAAGTTATCAATATACCATTCTATGCAGATAATGATTCCTGCCACTTTACTTATTAGTACATATCATCACTGTTTCCTTTAATTTATAATTTTAATATTTTTGTGTACAAAAATTAGTGGTTCAGTAAGTCAACACATCTCTCTTATTAGTGTTTGTTTCATGTTATAGCTGTAGTTTGTCTATAAAATCTTCATGTGTTTTGAAGAAAATTAAATATTCAAAAGTCTCCATGTTGTTCATTTGATAAAGATACAACTATCTCTTCTGGATTTTTAAAGTCTCTTTTTTCTTTCTTTTTCTTTTTCTTTTTTTGGTGCCAGAGATTGAACCCAGGACTTTGTGCTTGCCAGGAAAGCACTTATAATGCTGAGCTCTGGCTCTATATGGTTTTTTTTTGCATGTTATATTAATAATGCTAACCACATAAGATATTATAAAAATATATAAATAAGTACACTCTTTCATTAACATGTCTAAATTTTTGTTTTTCTTCAAATGCTCCCTAAAAATAATAGAAAAATGTAAATTTCATCTGTATACACACTATCCTGAAAAATCCATATAATATCACAATAGAAATTCTCATTGCAGGCAAAACTTACTCATTCTATAAAGTCAAAATAAAATGAAAATGCATCATATCAGAAATATGTGGGCCAATAACATATTGAGACACAATCATAAATCCTGAATTTATGAATGATATTATGTGAAATGGTAAAATGAAATGAACTTTATTATTGTAAAATATAATTAGATTACTCTTTCATATAATAAATTAATTCACTGTTTTAAATTTTTCTGTTCCATCTAAAGAACATTGTTTATATTTCAAATGTTCTATTTCATCTAAAAAACCTTCCAGGTTTTCTTCCAGGTGTAATATTGTTTGCCTTTCCATTTCAATTATAATCATAACTTCTTCCAATGGGCTATAATTTAATGTTTTTAAGCTCTAGGATTTTTTTTTATCTGAAAATTACAAATGATTTTAACACTTTCTTGTAGGACTAAACAAAAATTCTTTAAGTTAGTAATATTAAATTAAAACTATATTTCAAATTACATCATGCTAACTAAAAATAATCATTTAATATTTGTACTATATTTTATATATAAGTACATTATTAATTAACGTCTTAATTTTTATTATACTTTAGGTCTTAATCTTTCTTTGTAATGCTTAAGATGATACAAACTATTTTTGTTGTAAAGGAAAATACACAGCCACATTGTGGAGACATATGCTAGTATAAGATAATAATTAAAAAGATATATACTAGAAAAAGCGTTAGCACAGAGCTCAGAGCAGTGAGGAACACTGCAGTCAGTGTTACTGTAACAGGTGACAACAATCTCATTATTATACTGGTTTCACTTACTGTAATCCTTTAAAACAGTCGGAGAAAAAGATGACCAGCACCTCTCTGGGGCCCATACACTTAGCAATATGTTTAAGAGACGGGTTTCTTCAATAACGCTCACATTCTTGCATTCTCACAGAGTAAACTGAGTCTCTTAAGATGGTGAAACTGTAATTTATTTTGATTTCTGTAAGATGGTAAAGTTCCCTGGTGGTCTAATGGCTAGGATTCTTTGCTTTCTGTAAGATGGGGAGGGAATCAGAGTGGAAAGAGAGGGAGGGGGAGCGAGGAAGAAAGGAAGAGAGTGAAAAAGACAGATTTGAAGCCTGCCTTTCATTATAGATTTGGAGTTTATACAACTTTTAAATCTCTATTAGATATGAAATTCAAGGACAAAAACATTGAAAACATATTGCTTTGGAAAATTTAGAATTTGGACATTTGTGTGCACTGGAGCATGTCTATAAGAGACAAGATGAAAGCAAGCTCTGGGTTCGCGGAGAGAAAGCAACAGGAGGGGGAATCCCAAATACGATTTGCAGAAAAGAAAATGAAACATAAAAGAGAATCACTTTGAAAGGGAGATCAATAAAATTCACATCTCTATATTCTGTGAGAAGTTGTCAATAGAGGAAATTACCTACTTTTCAAAAGGTCAGATAATATACTTTGAGAAATCAGGAACATTAGGAAGTCTGAATTCAGAATTTCCCAAACATTCTTCGAAACATAGCTTATGAGAATGCATTCCTTAAAAAAATTACTGATCAAACAAAATTGTACTGGCCATTAAAAAAGGAGATTTTGCTATATGAATTCCCCCCTCAATACTAATGTGTCTTAATCTCCAAGAGAAGAATATTATGTTTCCCAAATTCATTTGACAAAAATGCTCACTTGTGATGATTTCTACTGTGCTCTGTAAGAAAGAACATTTTTGGTGGCACGGAACATGAAAAGTGCCCACCTAATCTGTTCCATTTATTTTTAAATTTTTGGAATAAATAGATAGTTGAGGCCCCCCAGATGCAAGAGGACTTATTACACTTTACACAGCAATTGGGTAAGAAAGGAAGGAAAACAGTACATGCAGTGCTGCACTCTAGCTGTATAAACACCTGCACATTTTTTTTTCTTTTTCTTGCTTTTTTTTTTTTTTTTTTTTTTTTGTAAACCAGGGATTGAATTCAGGCCTTTGCATTTGCCAAGGAAGCACTTATTCTACTGAGCCATCTCCCTGGCCCACATGCACATTTCTTAACCTTTTTGATTTTTAGTTTTATCATGCATCGAAAGAGGAGAATAACACCTCTCTTAGGGACTTATGGGGATAAATTTGTCAATATAAGCAAAGCTTAGGATAGTTTTGGCACAAAATTAAAAAATCACAAAAATCTTATCTAATATAAATATAATATAGTCAAGAACAAATAACTAAATAAACTTGAGAGGTCCGATCAGATTTTAAACCAAAGCAACAGTCATCAAAATTGTTATGAAGTGAAACTACTCCAGTTAAGCTCCCTCCTATTTTTAATGTGACACTTGTGCTAGTGGCAACTAGGACACTCACACATAAAGCATAAACACTTTGCTTCCCTTTCTCAGCTGCTTTTGCAAACTCCAAGCCAATTCAGGTGAATTAATTAAATGCTGTGATAACTTGCTACTACTGAGTTTTTGGGCTCTCAAATCCCATTTTAGTTCAGCCAAGAGAATGCAGAATCAAAGCAATCTGACAACAGAATTCTAATCAAGGAAAGTTTCCTTTGCAAAAGAACATATTTATTAAAATACATATCTTCAATCTTGCTGTTGTTGCTATACTGGGTATTCATTCACAAAGTCAACAATGGTCTACCCTCATCTATTTCATTTTATAAGTATGCCAGATGTCAATCTCTTTGGCAGCATTTTTCTTCTAGGATATGATATAATATGACAGTGAATTCATAAATTGTCGGTAACAACACCTAATGTAATCCTTAAAATTAAAATTATTTTATGATTTTGCAAAAGTTAGTAATATGTATCTTTAAGCTATCTTTATTCTGAAAAAAATAGTATACAAAATAAAATAGGTAGAATGTTATCACAGAAGATTTGTTCACCTTAACAGAGTAAACTATCTACAAAGTAGCTGAAGCCAGGTTTTCTGAACTGAACCATGTCTGGGAAAACCTTGAAGTCCTAAGCTCTCATGCATAGGAGTATAACATTATTTGGAAACAGAATCTTGGCAGATGTTCCTGTCTATGTATGATGGGGGCACGAGACCAGGTGTCCCTCCATTCTGACTGCTGTCTTTTAGAACAGAGTGATATTTGGCTGGGGATTGCTGAGAACACCATGTAAAGACAGATACAGAAATACACAAGGAGGAGATGCAGATAGTGCTGAATAGTCCAGAGGTCCCAGTGCTCCATGGGGCCAAAAGAAGCAAAAGAGAAATCATCCCTGGAGGCTTTGGAAGGATCATGGCTCTCCTGACACCTCGAGTTCAGGTCTTCCTTCTAGAAGTAGGAGAGAATAAAAGTATGTGGGTTTTTGAATCCACCTAACATACGGCATTTTGTTGCAGAGGTACTAAGAAACTAATACTTTGCATTGTACTGCTACAGCCTTTTTGTATTCAATGCAATAACACTGTTGGTGCAGATGCAGGCTCCATAACAAACAAGAGACTGACACGGGGTAATAGCTCCCAGAAGGGAGAAAAGAATACATGGCAATTCTTGCACAGAAGAAAGGGGGTTAGGAAAGGAGACGGAGGCTGGCAGAGGAAGCCACCAAAGTTCTAGAAATATAGATTTTATAACTGCATAAGCATCCTATACTAGGAAAAGCATTCATTGCGCAGAAAAGGTAAAACAAGAGTTGCATCAAAATAACATATTGTTTTTCTCATCTTTGTGACACTTAACATGAATCTTCCATTTATTCTGAAAGCTTTATATCCATATCTGCTAATACTAGGCCATGTTATACTAAACTATACATTGCATGTAAAAGGATTCTGGAAAATCACTTGAATTTTGCCAAGGTACTGTAGCTACAAAGTTTTAGCAAGTTTATCCAAATCATAATTCCGTGAAATGCCAGCTTTGGTTAAAGGATATCAATTACTTGTTTTTCCTTCTCTCTCAAATTTTATAAGGGGAAATATGATGTTAGATTACAAGGAAGTCAATGCCAAAACAATTCAGATCATCCCTCAAAAGACAAAATGAGCCAATATACAAAAGCAGCACCACAGAAGTTCCCCCAAATGATCTACTTATAAAACACATCTTTATTTATTTATTTTTTTATTTTTGTGGTACCAGGGATTGAACTCAAGACCTTGTGTTCTTATGTTTTAAAAGGGCAGCTAGCAACAAATAGTTTTATTTCTTAGATGTATGAAGGCAACTTTGAATTTTCTCATGGAGTTGTTGTGAGACATGACACCATCATTTTGGGTCAGAGCTACAGCTCTGTGTAGAATCCTTTCCTGGAGGATGGAAAGCCCTCCAGGCTAGCTGCAGCGAAAGGCAATGGGAGAGTGCAGGTCAGGGATTTTCCTCTGCAGCATTCTATGGACTGTGGATGAACTAAAACATGAACTTGGGGGTTGCCGGATATAGCAGAGACCAGGTCCACAGAGCTCAATAAATGTTCAAAAGATCTTCAAGATGAGGAACCTGTCGCCACGCGCATCTGACATCATCCTTCAGAGTTTCTTGTTGAGAACAGGGAGCAATCTAACATCTTGATGATTTTCAATCAATTTTTCATTTTGATACATATGTACAAAAATCTAAATTTTAATGTGACTGTTAGAATGAAAGCAATTAAAAACCAAATTAGATGAATCCAATATAAAGAAAAACAGTATATGATTTTAATGAATAATTATGAGTATCACTGCATGGCATGTTCTATATAACATTGGTAAAAATAAAGACTTGATTGAGTTTCAATGTAAAATGTAGTCATTTACCCATGATAAAAATCACACCTAAAAACTACCAAAGTTAGTAAAATGATGGTGATGGCATTATGACACTGTAAAAATAATGTATAAAAGCTTGCAAGTCCTGGTGTCAGTGTCTTGGAACTTGGCAGATATGTCCAAACTCAACTAAGGCAAAGTAAGTTTGAGATGATGAAATATGCCATCCTCAAAGAAGAAAAGTATAGTCATTATCAACATGGATCACACACACAATGGAATACAGAGGAAAGGAATTCTCAGGTTAACTATATTGTTCCCCTTTTCACTTACATAAAAATGATAAAATTTTCAACACTGTAAGTAGCTTCTTTCAATTGCAAATTCCTTAAAATCATTTCCCAGAATTTATGGTTTTATGAACATCTAACGTTTAGAAAATAAATAATTGCCACTTTAAATATTTCCAAAAATTACTTATTTTTGTCATATTCTTTCATCATGCAATAATATAAAATAATTTCAAAGCACTTCTTTCCCTTTTTTTTTTTTTTTTTTTTTTTTTTGTTGGTGGAACCAAGGATTGAACTCAGGCCCTTTCACTTGCCAGGGAAGTACTTATTCCACTGAGCCATCTCCCTGGTCCCACCAAAATATGTTTTCGAATCAATAGTTAGGTCTCTAACACCGTAAAATGAAGGTGTATAATATATAATTTACAATAGATAAACAAAGAAAATACTATATGAATGTCAGAAACATATAGTCAGTTTTTTTCCAGTGCTTACACAAGTTATAAGAACATCTTCCTAAATAGGATAATGTTAAAAAAAGGAGATTTCAATAGGAATTCTCTTCATATAAATTATTGCAACAGTAAATTAAAGATAAAAATATATAACCAGGAAAACATATTCTCCAATATGTTTGGTAACAATCAGATATTAACATTTTAAGACTAAATAAAACAAGACTGGAGACAAATGATATCTATAAATATTAATTTTCTAAAATTATACACAAAACTTATGTTAAATTCCAAAATAATAGGATCTTAATCAAGATAGTCATACTAAATTCTGACTTTATTTTGACACTGTTAAATCTTATGATATCCAAAATTCACAAAAGTAAGCTGCATCAGCACTAATAAAAAGGACAAAAGTTAGTTCTGTTTTGGGCCACATGACTGTAGTCCTCTCATATTCTATTCACCAAAAATATTCCTGCAGGATACTCTTGCATAAAGAAAGATTCTGTTACAACCCAGATTAGGATTTAAATGCAAGGCATAACACTACTCAGGATTGGGTGGGGTTGGGGAAATGGATAGATAGGTAGAGTATGGAGGAGTCTGGGGACAGAGAAACAATTCTGTGCAGTGTCATGGTTGATACACACCTTCAGCACTCCCAAGAATGGAATGTCACCAGTGCCCCTGCAACAGTGAGCAGGCTTAGCACCCTCTGGATGCCCATCTAGGGCCTCTGCTGCTAATAAATGACTCCTCAGGCTGCAGTGTGCTACTACTGAGTGCAGGGTCAGAGAGTAAACAGAATCTCTTCTCTTTGCTCTGTGTTGAGATGGATCTAAAATTGTGCTTAAAAGTTAAATATTTTTAAAACAATTTGGGTCAGACAAGTGAAACAGAAACTACAATAAAAAATTGTCGTACTTGACTGCAAATGAGCTAAATTTTAAGACAAACAAGGTTATAGACTGTTGTACAGTATTAAAAATAGCAAGGTGGGAGATTTCATTCTACCTGTTTGAGCAAGAACACAAGACATAGGTGATTCACAATCACAATATTGGCCTACGTAAGGTGGAGGACCACCTGGGCAACTCTCCTTGAAAAAAGAGCAGTTATCTCCATTTTTGCTATGCCTGACCCTATATGTATTAATGTGTACAGAGCTAGCTAGGACTTTTCCTTTTCCCTTTAACTGGCTTCAAGCAGTGCATATTGGTCTAATGAAGGTGGTGGTGGTAGGTAGAGGTCTTTAAAGATGGCATGTGTTTTTCACCAGTCATCTCTACCTACTACTCTTTAATGTGAGCCTGGTAAAGATAGGTCATGTTTCACACTTTTGACTAGGATTGAGTCTCCAGGTAGTGGCTATGACTTCCTGGGACTTGAAATGTTATATACCAGAGCTTAACCACCAGACCCCAGCTCTTTGCTCTTTGCCACCACCATAAAAGGTTATCTCTGTCATGTGCCACTCTTTCTTAGTGCCAGCTGAGTATCGATTTAAACCTCGACTGACTGAGCTAAATAAGCCTTTCCTTCCTCATTTCTGCATGTTAGGTATTTGTCTCAGCAATGAAAGAAGAGTAGTGAAGACAGAATTTTATAATAGAGAAGTGGAGTCTTTGTTGTAGCTAAACCTGACTGTGTGGATTACAAGCGTCTGAGAATGGCTTATGGGAAGATATAGGCATGGTTTGGAGATGTCACCTATAATAGATGCACTGGAACAGCTTAGGCTATTCTGTATGGGAGATTATGTTCAGAGATCAGAAGTACAGAAGGTTGATAGAAACCCTGCCTGTAAAGACCAGGCTGGGGAGGCTTCTTCTGGGAAGAAGCATTGGTTGTTAGACTCCAGATCCTTTGTGTTACAGCTTGCCTCAAAGTTTGTCGGCACTTTGGTTATATTCAGCGACTTTGCCTGAGACTGAGATTAAGCATAATGGACTGATTAATCTGGCAGAAGATATTTCAAAGTAGGCAAATACTGAGGCAGTGTCTAGGGTATTGTTGGGGGGTTTTAGTCAGATTTATGTTGAGAATCAAGAACCAAAAGCCCAGCAGGATGATTTAAAATGTGAATATGGCCAGAAAGGAAGTTCCAAGTAAGCTGTGGAACACAAAGATAGAGCTGAGAAGATCTCCGTTACTCAGAATGAATAAGATGGAAAGGATGGCCTGAGGGCATCACAGGAAGCGGCAGGTCTCCACCTTTGCAGCCTCAGAATTGCAAAGGTCAGGGACTTTTCCTTGAGGGAAAACCTGCTAAGCCCCTTGATCCAGAATGGTGGTGGCAGCCAAACCAGGTTCCAGAAAGCTGCTGATATGGAAAATGTATTCCTCAGAATCAGGTCCAGAGTGCTCTTGACCCCTACAGCCAAGAGAGAGGAAAGCCTGGCTACTGCTCTACCTGGCATCAGACCTTGGCATCATCCATGTGGCATTGGTTTAAGTTACATGCAGAATGCAGGAGTTCTGAGGTTAAGAAGGCTTCCACTTAGATTTCATAAGAAGTCCTGGGAGGCCAGGCAGTGTGCCCCTGAGGGGCCAGTGTGTAAAGCTGTCCAGAGAAGCTTATTCAGTGGAAACCCCAGAAGTTTGGAAAAGCCAAGAATATGGATTATCTAAAGGAAACTGCAAGGAAGGAGCAAAGCAGGCTGGAGAGAGAAGCTATGGGAGCTACAACCAAAAGTGCCATAGGGATGGAGCCACATGGAGCCCATAATTTGCCACAGATTACTTTGCATGTTCCATATGGAACTATAGGACTTAGTATTTGCCCCGCTAGATTTTGGAATTGTGTTGGACCTAATGCTTTGTATCCCCTTGTTGTTTATACCCTTTGGAATGGTAATGTTTATCTTGTGCTATTGAGTGTTGGAAGTGTTTAACTTTTCATTTGTACAAGGGCTCATAGCAAAGAGTTTGCTGTTGATCTTGAAAGAGACTTGGGACTTGGACTTTTCAGCAATGCTGAAACTGTGAGGACTCTGACAACTCTTGAGGTGGACTAAAATGCCTTTTGCATAAAGGAGAGCATGAGTCTTTGGAGATCCCTAGGGTAGAATGCTATGGTTTATGTAAAGGTGTCTCCTAAACCCTCCTGCAGTTCAAGGGTGGATTATGGAGTTTTTGATTGATTAATGTGGGTGTGGATGCTGCACCTGCCCTGGTAATTTGCATTGCAATGTAAGGAGGGGACAGAGACTAGCTAGCTGCCTCAGCTGTTGCCACTCCCTTTGTTCTTTACTCTTTGCTGCCACCATGAAAGGTTGCTCTCTGCCAGGTGCCACTCAGTCATGAAGTCAGCTGAGGATGGATGGAAAACTCCAGTAAATGTGAGCTAAATAAACCTTACCTTCAAAAAAAAAAAGAAGAACCCCCTCCCCCCAAAAAAGACTCGAGAACATTAGATACTATCCTAACTGTGTAATGATGCAAATGATTCTTTGTATATCCTTCTCAGTGCATGTTGCAAAGGTAAGTACAGGCCTCCTACCTTGCTTAGCTCACAATGCTCATCTACTTCCTGCCTTTCTCAGTCCTTCATCCTCAAGCCACTCCTCCTTCATGACTGAATAAGACCTGGGTTCTGCCTTAGGTCAAGGTCTTTGTTCTGGATTGCCATCACCATGGTTAGACTTAGGACCCTTGGGTTCTCATAACTGTAAATATGCTTTAGTGTCTTTATTCTCACTATGGGCTGCACTGGAAGTGGCAGATTGGAATTAACATGATGGGATTCCAATAATTTATCCATGGGATCACAAATATAAACTTTCCTGACCAAGCCGAGGACCAGGAAGGACTCTCTAACTTTGTACCTCTACTCACAAAGGATATCTGTTTATTTTTATTAGGATTCAGGCCTTGTTTTTAAAAAAATGCAGATAATTTTTTAATGTCAACTTTTGTAGGTTACTAAAGGTCACTTCATTAATACCCCTATTTAATACTATGTAATGTTAGCTGGTATAATTATTGTTACATTTAATATACATGATTTTTTCCAACAGAATTTTTCATAAGTAAATGTATTCATGTAAATATGGTCAACATAGCAGATTAAGTGTGGGCATCAATTTGTAGAATAAAACAGTGGACCAGGGAGGTAGCTCAGTGGCCTAAGTACATGTCTGGCAAGGACAAGGTCCAGAGTTTGATCCCTGATGCTGAAAACAAATAAAATAAAACCTCCATAGAATAAAACATGTCATGAAGGGAAACAGCGAAATGTATATTTTATGTTTTAAATTTTTGTATGTAATTTTTAAAGAAAGAAAAGATACACTACAAATTGTCAACAATTATTATTTCAGGTGAATAAGAAACATAAAAGACTTTTGCTCAGCGATTGTTGTGCAAATCTATTATTTGCATATAGAAATAAAACAATTCATCCATATAGTAAATATGCAACAAATTTAGCATAATATTATGAACATATGTTATACTTTTATGTCAGTTGCATTAATAGCCCAGAAGTAATCCAAGAATAATTGTTAGCAAGAGATGATTCTTTGGAAATACTTTGAAAATTAGAATAGGGTTCTATGTGTCGGGTGCATTTTTTGAGTACTCTTCCTCTGATTAGCACGGCACAGATTTCTTCAAAACATAGTACTGAAAAGAACAACCACCTATATCCATGGCTACTATATCACAAGAAAAATAGTTAATGTCCCTTTCCTCAGTGCAATAATAATTAATGAGCCAGGTGTTATGCTAAGTATTTTGCATGCATCATTTATTTTAATCGATTCGACCATTCTTTAAAGTAGAAATTATGGTCATCCTTGTTTCCAGATGAGGAAACTGATTCTAATAATTAATTGAGCAAGGTTGCAGCTATTAAAAAGTGGGGCTAGCAGTTAGATCTAGCATTTATCTGTGTTTTCACATTTGAACCTTGAAATGGAGCTCTCAGGCGATCGTAGGAGACATTTGAGAACACGGCATATTGCAATCTGCCACAGAATGACTGATCCTCACAACTGTGACCTGCCAGCCCAACTAGAGAAGCCAGCTGAACTGCATCCATGCCCTCTTGGCTGCCTTCTCCTTCCTGTTACCTGCTGAGGGTGACAGTCTTCCTATGCCTTGTGCTGTTTATTGTCTACATGTAGAGTGAAAGATTATGATGTAAATTCTAACTGGCTGTCAATGGAAGCCATTGAGAAACTGTGTTCCAACCTATGCCATTGATAATCTCCCCCACATATTATACATTGTATGTATGAATAAATACTAATATTTATTTCCCACTAACTCACACTATTATCAACCTGTTACATGAAATCATATATTGTTTAGTTAACTGCTCCATTACTTTCATTTCTTATCTCGCCAGCAACCTCAGGTTGCTCCACTGGCATGCGATCTCTGCTTCTTTAGTTTCTTTCATCTTTGAGAGTGGGTAATTAATTTGATTTATCTTATTATTATTGTTTTAATTTTTGCTATCAACATCTGGTTTGTTATGCAAAGCAAACCTTCCTAATTAATCAAACATTAAAAATGTTAAAGCCTATTTTGGGAAATAGGCATTTCCCTATATGCTATCTGACATTTAGTGAATCACTGAATGAATATATTTATATTGAAAATGGAAGTGATACTACCCAGGCTTGCATGAATATGAAAAAATGTAGTATACTAAAGACTATTAAAACACAATGCAGAAGAAATTGTGTTAATTGAAGTAATTATAATCTGTTTCTTCACAAATATTTACTGTCTATTTTATGTAAAAAGTATATATGTAGGTGACAGAATTGCTTGAAAATGAGATCATTTAAACGTAATATGCACTGAAAAGCTAAGCAAACAAATGCTAATTTATAGTTGCACAAATTTCAATGGAGATACTGATATTAAATGAATATAAAAGATTGGCTCTTGTCGAGTAAGCAGGAAATATTTCCGGTGAGAAAATGACCCTTATTGAATAAATAAATTGAAGACATCAAAATATTCACAGGCTGAAGCCCTATGAATATGAAATTGTTTGGAAAGAGAAACTTTAAAGAAGTGATACACTAGGGAGACAACATGATATTTATACATGTGGGTCTAGTTTACTTTACTTATGAATATAACCTCTAGTTGCATCCACTTACCCATAAAGGCTTTGAGTTTTCTTAGTTTATAGCTGAGTAGCACTCTACTGTACAAAAATACCACATCCTTTTCATTCATTCCTCAAGTGATGGGCATTTTGGCTGTTTCCAAGATTTGGCTATGATAAATTGTGCTGCTGTAAACATGGCCTCACTTATACCACTACAGTATGGTGTTTTCAGTTCTTTTGGGCAAATTCCCAGAAGAATAATAGCTGGATTGAATGGGTTTCCTGTCCTAGCTTTTTCAGGAGTCTCCACACTGATTTCCATAGTGGTTTCACCAGTCTACATTCTCATTAGCAGTAGAGAAGGGTTCTCTTTCCCCACAGCCTCTCTATCATTTGCTATCAGTTCACTGTTTGAGGCTAGCCATTGTTTCATGGGTGAGATGGTATTTTTAGTGTAAAAACATGAAAGAATAAATGAAATCTGAAAGGTATAATAGATATAGTAAAATAGAAAGAAACTAAACTTAAGAATTAAACAATGAAGATGAGAGAAAGGAGACAAGATTAGGAAATAAGAAGTGAGAAAACATGGCTCAGATGATTTGACTAAGAATTTCCATCGGGTTTTTGAAAATAGTTAATGTTTAGAATTTTCATCTTGACTAACTGTATGCTGATATCTGTGATCTGATCCACTACATTGTGGATAGCAATGGTAGAAAGCCTCTCATCTAGGCTTCCTAAATGTGTATTGTGTCTAGTGCCTTCTCAGTTATTATACTCTCTTTAAAATAAAATTTAAAAAAGACAAGGAAAAAAATTAAGATTTCTTCAAAGCAAGTGCTAATATTCAGTTATTTTTCCAATCTTTCCTAACTGTATCTGTCAAGCTGAGCAAGAGTGATGATAAAAATCGATAATATAGCAACCATTTTTAATTACACTTTTCTTTTTTGAAAATCTTTAACATATATTGTTAAACATGTATTGTATGCCACCCTGTTTCTATCTTTTTGCTAGGTCTTTTTGCTTCTGTTTTTACTCTTCAAACTAAACTAAAATAAAATTAGAAAAAAAAGGATAGTACCTGTAAAGAAGTTTAAATGATCGCAACTCATGCAATGAAACTAACGAAATCTGACTGGTAAAATCAAGAAGCAATTTCTTGATGAGAACAATAAGGAACGCCAAGGATGTGACAACACAGAGCATAAACCACCTGCTGTTGTAAGAAGGAATCCCCTCCAAAGTGGACACATCACCTTTTAAGAAACTGGAAATTAAGGGAGAACTACCTACTCAGGGACCAACCTCCCTCTTGTCTCTCTCTTTCAGACTGGAGCTTTCTTTCCCTCAATAAATCTATTCTGCTCATGGGAGCCGAGGAGATGGCTCCGTGGAATAAGGGCTTTCCTGGCAAGTGCAAGGCGGGAATTCAGTCCCTGGTCCCACAAAAAAACAAAAAAAATTAGAAATATATGTTCGATTTGAAAGCTTCTTAACTATAATAAATAAACTTGTTTATCAAAACAAGATAATTTTAGTATTTTGTTATGAAGCTTCATCAAACTGTTTTCATATTATTCTAAAGAGAAAGTTTTAATTTTTCTTTCACTTATTTATTAATCATACAAGTTGTAAAGAAATTGCAGGTCCCTTGCTGATTTTGGTAACTCTGCATTACAAGAGTGACCCAGGCACAAAGGAGAAAAATGCCTCATTTGCTGTCCTTTGTCTATGGAAAGAGAGATAATAAGCGAATCCACAACTAACAAATCAAAAGTGAGATCCACAATTTCTATACAGTAGTGAATGGTTTGAATTTAGGAAGGAAAAGACTCCTCAGAGATTTTTTTCGGATGAATGCAAATTTTATTAGGGAAGGATAGGTGAAATGTAACTAACCTTCCCAAATTAGAATTAGGCGTTCTTTAAAATCACCTCTGAAGGCACCACATATGCAGCTTAATTCTCCACTCTGGGAAATACTCCTTTCATTTTGCATACATTCCTAATGATCCAATGAGGAAGATGTCACAGGAGGTAATTTTGATTGACTTTAGTATCAACAGTATTCAGTCCTAGAGCCATATTTAGCAGTGTTGGCATTTGTACTGTCATTTTTCAGTACTTCTTGATTTAAGCTTATTTGATTAACACATTTTTAATAGCTCATTGAACACAACTGTCACTAGAAGCTTCGCAAAATTAAAAATATAGTAGGATCTCATAGGTTTTAACTTGCTTTTAAAAATACGTGATAATATATCTGAAATCAAATTATCCAGATTGAAACACATACATCTCAAAACAGGAAATTAGGTCTCAAATAAGTGGCACAGAAACAAAACCACCATACTAATAATGAAGTTTTTAATGAAATGCTTTTGACATTTCAAAATTGTCTTCTTAGATATAGGACTTTAAAAGCTTAAATTATAAAAAATGGATGCTTTCTCCATCGATTACATATTATTCAAAGGCAAAAAACATACCTGTAAATATTACACTTTCACCTAACATTAAGTACTTTCAAAATTAAATGTAGGTTTTAGCAGAGTCACATATGTATATTTGGGTAAATCAGATTATCACACTATTAATGGCTCCAGTTTTTCCTTTTTGTATTTTTTTTTCTCTTCACCAGGTTATTCTGGGATAGTTTATGAAGCTAAAGTGTATTTATTGGAAATGTTTGGCAGTCTGAGGAGTGAACTGATTAATAATGAAGCTAAGCACTTCAATTTAATACATGATTTTAAGTGACAAATCACAATGTGATACATCTCCAGACTTTTCAAAGAGGGAAAGGACTTTTGATATTTTGCTATCAAAACCTAATCTTTCTATTCATAGATGAGGTAAATTTATATACATATAAAATCATCTCTGAGGGCTAAAAGGCTGTTTTTCTATTTGCAGGCAGAAGAGAGTAGCCAGTGTCCCATTACAATATGGGTTGAACATGTTTCATGCTTAAAGAAAAAGCTTTCACTGAAACTACAAAACCTTGTTCATCTCCTGTTCCTCATTGTTCCTCTTAGTAAACCCCATTTCCCCAATAGTGCCCACTAACTTGTAACTCAGCTCTTCCTGTCCTTACGCGCTGCTTTGGTATGAGCAAAAGTAAAGCTTGCTGCCTCCTTTTCAGACTTGATCAGTAGCCACGTGAATTTAATAATCTGCTTCGTTCTGCCTTAAAAAAATCCGAATGTTCTTCGTCGTCTGAAGGTTACTCATGTTGGAGATACTACCCCTTATTTTTGCAATATTTTCTTTTTTTTTTTTAATGTATGCAGGTGTACAGGGTCCCCCTTGTAGTTTTCCTCCCGTTTTCAGCCTCCCAAGCACTGGGATTAAGGTGCATGCCACCACGCCTAGTCTCCCTCACAGTCTCAGCACACCCTAGGGGCGTGGGGCTCTTGCGTAATATTCTCATGCAGACTTCTGTTTAATTCTGTCCTCTCTTGTGTGCCAGACTTCTACCACAGAAAGCAGAGTGAGGAGGAGTGGCAGGAAGAGCAATGATCCAGAGCGATCAGGACAGGTGTCCCTGGACCCTACAGGGAAGAAGTTCCAGACACCCGGTGGATGCCTACAAGTGTACCACGCTGAAGGATGAATCCGAGCATTTCCCCTATGCCTCTATGATAAATGTTAATTTATAATCAGCAGAATATGTGATAAATATAATAATATAATAATTCAACATTATTCTCAGTGATTTTACTGCATGATTTTAACTTTTGATATTACATCAAAAATTTTAAATTTTCAGGTAAAGGAAATTTTTAAAAAGACTTCTCTCTGGTGGGCCTGGGATACAGCTCCGGGCACAGTACCAGCCTGGCAAATGCAAGGTCCCAACTTTGATTTCCTGTACAAAACAAAATAAGGTTTTCTCTGGCATATTAAATTGGCATCACCGCTATTGCACTTGGGAGTTATAACTAAGGAAGTGAGGCATATCTGAGGACAGGCACTGCAATGCTCTGACAGTCTATGTGACAGTAACCCAGGAGGCTGTTAAGTGACTGGCTGTCAGGCAGCACGTGCAATATGAAGCCATATGGGTGATTTACAAAACATGTGACACAAAACAGGAGATTTTAGACCATTATTCCCAGTAGTGCAACATTAAAAACTTGTAAATTATTTATTCCTGGAACTTTTCATTTGATACTTTTGAAACTGCAGTGCACCATGGGTAACTGAAGCCACAGACACCGTACTAGACACCCAACACATATTCTATAACAGACACTGGTTTTCACTAACAATTCTTTATAAACTTAACTACTGTCAAAAATTCAAGTGATTTTGAATGGCCAATGGCATTATATATGTCAGACATGGATTATTTTAATCAGTGAAGCAGATCCACTGAAATATTTAAGGAGAGGAAAATCCATTTGGAATAATATGTTAGGCAAAAACAAAACATCTGGAAAAAAAAACACAGAGAAAAAAATACAAAGCAAACAACATATAACCATAGAACGTGAAAATGTAACACAGGGCCTGGGAGATAGCTCAGTGGAATAAGTGCTTGCCAGGCAAGCACAAGATACTGAATTCAATCTCTGGACCACACACACACACACACCACATAATAATAATAATAATAATAATAATAATAATAATAATAATAATAAATGTTTAAAAATAAAATAAAGTACAAAACTTGTTTTCAGGATGGCCAAAGAGCTCAGTGGATTAAAGTGCATGCAAGCAGGTGCAGGAGCCCAGGATTCAATCCCAGGACCTGCTAACCCAGCCCCCAGGTGTCCTGAGACTGCAACTGAGACTGAATATGGTGGCACAGACCTATAATCCCAGCTGTTGGGAGGTTGTAAACAGGTGGATCACTAGAAGCTGATTTAGTAGTGAGACACTGAACAACCTGTAAACCCTTTCCTAAAATACAATAAATAAATAAATAAATAAATAAATAAATAAATAAATAAATACAAAATAAAAATAAAAGAGGTAACACGAGGAGTAAGGGAGCACTAAAGATTTCAGAAATTGCTGAGCTCTGTCTTGCATGAAACCCGTCTATCAGTGAGTGAACACAAATGATGATGAAGAATCCTGTTTTCAGTGAAGACTTCAACTAGAAGGCAGTATTCATTCACTACATGTCTTGGACCAGCACTGTGTCATGTCCAGAACTCAAGAGGACAAATCATTGCTGAGAAATATCAGTGTTGTGGAACCAAAACGGCCTGGAGTTTATTTAAACCATGACTACAGATTCTATTCTCAACAAATGGCGCATGACGCCCCATGCTAAAGAACCGCTTTAGGTACTGCTAAATTGAAATGCGTGACCCTGGTAACATCTGTCTATTTGAGTCGGCACCATGAGAGCAGAACCATGGAACTAATTCAGCTCGCAGAGCTCCGCCTAATCAAAGGTTTATTTCTCTTTCGGCGAGCTGCTTGTTAGACCTAGAGCCCCTCACAAGATGCTCCCCTCCGTGACACTGTGGCACTTTCATTATGATCATGAAATAAGACACCAGAGCACGACTTGTATCTTAATTATCCCCTTTGTGTTTTGTGGAAATTGCTGTCTTGTCTTTCTGTAACAGGTAATTCCATTCCCAACAGCTTCTAACCAGTTAGGGAAACACTCGTGGAAGTTAATACTCTACGATTCTTCATTTTAAAATATTGAATTTAACAGCTTGTGAAATTTAGCTGGCAGTTTTTAGTAAAATTAATAATAAAGTTTGTACCTGACATTTGTTTTTATGTGCAGATTGTGTACTCAGATGTTTTACATTAATTATCTGCCTGAATTGTCTCAACAGCCCTGTGAGGACTGTATTTCTTCTTTCCTTGGTTTGTAGGTAAGAACACTGAGGAGATGACCATATAAGTGCTTATTAAAGTCTCAGCTCTGGGCAGAGTTGGGTCTGGGGCTGGACCAGTTGGGAGACACTACAGTCCACTGATCAGTGTTTCTGAAATCAGTACTGAGAAGAAAGAGTTGAGTACCCTTTGCTTCTCCAGCCTTTCCGTAGTAAGCTATTACTCTCATGAGCTATTTATTATGGGCTGTCTGTCTCATAATAATCATAATAGTATTTATTGAGAATGAACCTCACACCAAGCAGTTCCAATGCATCAACACATTTTCTTCTTACAAGAACTAAAATAAATAATACTCCTGTGTTTATTATGCAGATAAGGAAAGGACCATATAGAGAAGCAACAGCTCTCCTCCAAGGGAGCATGAGTTTATGTTCCAAAACCAGGGGTTGGCTCCTGTGCTGCCCCTCCAGGATCTGCCATGGACAGGGACACAAAAATAACAAATTGCCAACTTAAAATATCTTTTAAAGGAGAATAAAAGTAATTCTAAAAACCATTTAGAAATGATACAAAATTTCACTACACGAGATGACAGGAATTTAACAATGGCTGTTATAGTGCATATTGTTTTCAAATTAGTTGTTCAAGTAACCAGACATAAGCATGTAGTTTCAAAAACCTCCTGAAGGTTCTCAGGAACATCGCCTTAACCATCTTATGCTTATAAATGTATGGTTCTTCCCCTATCTGTTCCTTAGCTTTTCTCCTTGCCCTCTCTTTGTTGTTTACTCCTCAGGTTCTCACTTTCCTTTTAATTGTGTTATATCTTTCTATTTTTCTTTCTTTTTTTTTTTTTTTGTCTTTTTGAGAAAGGGTCTCACTACCAGTTCAGGCTGGCCTTATGCTCACTTTGTAGCTCAGGCTGGTCTCGAACTCACAACTTCTTTTTTTAAGTACCAGTGATCAAACTCAGAACCTTGTGCTTGCCAAGTAGGTGCTTATGCCACTGAGCTATCTCCCCAGTCTGCTATCCAGTCTTAAGCACATTAACACTAAGATGAGTCAGTTTGTTTTGTTATATGAGTTTCATTGTCAACAATCCATATGTTGTTTTCTGTGTAATGATTTGTGTCCCCATTTCAAAATGGAATCCTTACAATGATTGATGTTAAATATGTAACTTAGCTTATTCCTTTTTTTTTTTTTTCTTGTTTTGTATTTTAGGGAAGAGTCTGCAGAGTGTTCAGGGTCTCACTACCAGAACAGACTCCTAGTAATCTGCCTGTGTACAGTCTCCCAAGAGCTGGGGTTGCAGGCGTGCACCACCATCCCTAGTCTCAATTACCATGTCAGTGCACCCCAGAAGTGGGGCTGGCATGGCAGGCCCAGGGATCAAATCCCTGGCCTCAGAACCTGCCTGCAGGGTTTTAATCCACTGAACTATTTGGCCAGCCCTTCACCTAACTTATTCCTGATGACAACTCTAATCAAGTTTGTTCCAAACTTTGGCAAAACTCTATAACTGGTGCCAGGGAGAGGCCAAGTTTTAAGGTGTTATTGCATTTATTTATTTATTTATTTTTGTCTTTTTGAGACAGGGTCTCACTATGCAGTTCAGGCTGGCCTTAAGCTCACTTTGTAGCTCAGGTTGGTCTTGAACTCACAACAATCCTCCTGCCTCAGCCTCCCGAGTGCTGGGATTACAGGCCTGCGCCACCACGCCCGGCTCACCACCACGCCCGGCTCTGTTATTGCATTTAATATGAGTCAAGTATTGTTACAAGACAAAAGTGACAGCACACAAAATTACTGCAACTTACAGGAAGACCATAGACCATACAGTGCAGGAACAGAAAAGCCTTGTGCTTGAGCTGGGAACAGTGCTCGGGAGAGCCTGTACAGACAGCATAAAGGAGACCTCTGCCCCCAGGAAGCTGGGTTTCATGTCATCAGGAACAGAGGATGCCTCCACTTTAGATCTAAAGTGATACTGATAAAATTTCACCCTCAAAATTAGAGTCATTTCTGGGAAGGTTCAGAGGAAGATCTTCCAGAATCCATGCATTTCTGTTCTTTCAGGAACTGGCAGTGTGCTCGACAGGTATACTACTGGGCTTAATATAGAAGGATTTCTTTTACATATTCCACACAATCTTAGTGCAGTCCCTCAATTTTCTAACTTTTAACCTTCTCATCTGACAAAAGAAATTCATATCTGCCAGCCTAATTGAAAAACAAAAACATTATAAAGGCAAAATTAATAACATGTGCAAACATATTTTTAATGTATGAAGCAAAATACATAGATGTCAGAATTTTTTCATATAAATGAATGTTATATATTAGTATGCTGACAACAAATAAATACATATTATTTCAAAGTTGCTTAAATTATTTATAGGACTGGGGAGGTAGCTCAGCAATCTAAGTGCCTGCCTGATAAGTGCAAGAACCTGGGTTCGTTCCCCAGTGCTGCATGTCTTGCCAGTCCTGGAACCCTGGGCGCACTGTGCCAGCCACAAAAATCAGGCATGGTGGCACATAGCTATAATCCAAGCACAGGGAAGGCTGAGACAGGAGGGTCACTATGAATTCAAAATACAAGGGTTACTCTTTATGGAATAAATAAATAAGTAAATGATTTTTTAAAAAGTTGTTTATCATTTTGTTAGAAATGATAGTTTAACAAACATTTTTCCCATGAAAAGTACTGAACCATTGTTTGCTAATAGGTTGGATCACCAAAGCATTCGTGTGTGCGTCTGTCTGAGGCAACACATGCACCCTGCAGGGTTTGAGCATATATCTGCATTGGCCGTTAATCCACTACACTAACACCACTATAACTTGTGAGGTAAATTAAATTAAACTTGAGTGGAAACAGCCAAAACAGTGAAGTAAAGCTGACAGCTACCAGTAGCCAAGTACTAAGTGATGCTGTTCTGGGACAGAGGTAAGTGACAGGGCTTTGAGTCATTCACAGGGCCATGAGTGCACCACGAGGCCATGGTAGCATAGGTGAAGCAGGCATGCAATTGGAGGGTTTCTCCGACATGAGAACTGCAATGTGTAAGTAAAATGCAGACTAATATAGGAGCTAGCAAGGTAGAGCTTTAGCTTATAGGAAGGAACGTAGAGACAGTGAAGGGAGGTGTTACGGTCTGTGTCTAGTTGTCCCCCAAAGCTGCATGCAGTCATGGGGTGGGGACTTCTAGAGTTTGTGATTAAGTCATGATCCACTGGGCTTATGTGTGATCCAAGGCTGGGATTATAGGTCCTAGTACTGCTGGGATTACGGGTCTGAGTACAACTCCCAGCCTGAGGCACAGAGCCTGAATGTAATAGAAGAGAGACAGACTTTCTGTAGCCATTGCTCTTTGTTATTGTTGTTGCTGTTTGTCTGTTGTGAACTGCTGCTCTCTGCCATGTACCATTTTGCCTTGGTCCCAGTCAGATATGGACTGAAACCTCCAGTCACTGTGAGCTAAATAAAACTTTCCTTCCTTCATTTTGGGTTTTGGGTATGTGTCCCTGCAATGAGAGAGAGTAACTAAGACAGGAGACAAATGCAATTTTTGAAAAGAAGAGAAGTGTCTTACATTGTGTACATGTACAAATGCGATCGTAGTGCCCTATAAGCAGGTACCAATAAAATGAGAGAGGAAACAGTAGTTAATATGAGAAAGAGAGAAAAGAAAATACTGAGATAGAAACCTGGCCGTCTCCAGAAGCGACAGAATTCCACCTGCAATTTTCCTGCTCTAAGCAGGTATGGCACAACCATTTCAGATGAGGAGCTGCCCTGCTTTCCAGGGAATAAAGGAAGATGTCTTCACTGAAAACAGCGATGTCTAGTTAGACTTTTGGCATTCTTTCCTGTTATATTCTACTGAGCCATCTCCCTAGCTCCAAATATTTTTTTTTATTGTTTTTGCAGAACTGAGGAGTCAACCCAGGCCCTTGCGTTTGCCAGGGAAGCACTTATTCCACTGAGCCATCTCCCTGGCCCTCCTGTCATATTCTAACAAATATTGAGCTCACGATTTAAGAAAAACTGTGCTCATTTGCAAATAAGTTTTTGACAAATTGAACACTTCGGCAATGTACAGTAAGATACCAACAAGGCAGCATTTACACCTGTAGTACTGTATTATAAATAACAAAATAAATAGGTGAATAAAAGGCTTAGCTATTTAAAGATTGCAATAAGGATAAGAAATTATAAAATATGACCACATATGATAGAAAAACTAGAAATAAAATGAGCAAAAATATACTAGACCAATACAGTAGCTATACAAGAAGAATTAGTCATCTGTAAGACTGATCAAAGGTAGAAGAGGGAGACAAGTCAATGTGAGAAATCAAATAAAAGAGAAGCAGAAATGAAATTATATAACATATTTCCAAGTGAAATTCCAAAGAGATAGAATGAAAAACAGGTCACACTGCAAGGGAAACACTTAGCAATTTCTGCAACTACTAAAGACAATGCAAACAATGATACCAACATGCTAGTTGTAGGAGTCAGTGTCAATAAAACTATACCAATGCTTAGACACAGAGATAATGAAGAGATTTTAATAGTGAAGGTGAGGAGAAAGTGATAGGTCAGGATTCAAAGTTTCCAAGGCAACTTGGAAACAAATACTCTCCCTCTTGGTTTCCCAGGCACCCCACCCCCAAACTCTCTCCCCCTTGGTCCCACACAGAGCCAAATTCAAAACCCCAGAACAGGTCTACCTGACTTTGACCTGGGCAAGCAACCACAAAACTCTCCTTTGTTAACATTAGAAGACCCCCACAAGACGCTCCAGTGGCGTAATCGGTTAGCGCGCGGTACTTATAGAAGACCCCCACAGACCACGTAGCCCTGCCACGATCAGCTCTCGCTCAGCTGCTCCAGCCAGCGATCACCCACCCTAAAGGATCCTATAAAGTCTCCTGTCACCCCCTTAATTCACTACTGTCTTGGTCTGCTGGACGGCCAGCCTGCTTGATGCCCCCAATAAACCTTATACTTGCATCAGCATGCCTCGCCTGGTCAACTGTGTTTGTCCATACCTGACAGAAATATAGCACAGATAGGTGGTTTATAAAGAACAACAATTTGTCCAAATTCAGATTTCTCAAGTAACCACAGAAGCTAGAAGAGAGTGAAGTGGCATCCTGTCCATGTTAAAAGGAAACAGTGTAAACCTAGAACTGTACCAGCAGTCCCACACAAGAGGGTGGGCAACATAAAAGATGCTTGAAAAGAAAACTGCAAAGCAGTGTTATAACATACAGTTAATTATAACTAAAAATATATACCACAAAGACCAAGTCTTTTCTTTATTCAGGTCTAAACTGAAGAGAGGCATTATTGGGTGAAAGTTTCTTGTAACATATTATTGACAATGGGTTAGTTTTATAATACGTACAGAAATACTAAAAAAAAAAAAAAAAAAAAAAAAAAAAAAAAAAAAAAAAAAAAAAAAAAAAAAAAAAAAAAACAGGTAAAATGAGAAAGAATTTATGTAAAATTAAACCAAAATAGAAGACAAATTACATTAAGAATAGACAAAGTTATAGGTCTGTGAGAATGATTTAGTCCTTTTAAAAAGGATGATAATTATTGGAAAATATCTGGCACTGCTTTATCCTGTCTTTTAAATATGAGCATATGTATACTATGCAAGTGACTACTACACTTTTTCACTCTATTGGTGCATGTTCGCACTTCATGCATTTTAAAGCAGCAAGGAGTGCTCTCCTGTGCAAGCCACAGCTTGATCTCTAACCCCTTTTTCCTTCCCTCTCCTCCTTTGCTCCTGCTCTAGTTTCTCTAGCCCAATTTTCCTTCCTTTTTTTGTTGCTTTTATTTTTTATTTTTGTAAAGGTTACGGAACTCAGAACCATGCACTTGCCAGAAGGTGCTTGTGCCCCTGACAGTGCCCCGAGGCCTCCAATTTTCATTCTTGTTGACATTAACCTCAGATCATGGTGTGGAATACAGCATTTACATTAACAGGTCTTGAGGTTCCTGAACTAGGTGTTGTCTTCGTTCTTATATCCCCTCCCCTCCTCTTCCTTTCCTTGGTCTACTTAGCTAATATGACAGACTCATCCCTTTGGCCTCTTATTAGGTTCTTTAAAAGTAAGGATCTCTTTTTCTCATTTAGTCCTGTTCTGTTCTAGAACCATTGATCTACATTCCACTGTCACACCACAATAGTAAATCAGCATTCATGAATTAATGACTTGCTGAAATGAATTATTAACTTGTGCCCTTCCTTTTTTGACCATGAACAGACTTAGTTTCATTCTAATTCTTTCACTACTTCCTTTCATTCTCTTTTTCTGAGTTTTCATTTTCACCCAGTTTTCTTAACTTTACACTAAACAATGGAAATGCCCTTGCTATTCTTGCATTACCAATCTATAACTGAGCTCTTAATTACTTATTCTGGGTCCTGATTCAAATTCTACCATATATCCACAACCACATTAGGACTCCTCCCTCCATATGATGTACCAAATCAGGTGTCTAATTAACTCTTGGGTGTCTTCAAAAAACTCTTTTCAATCTTTCCCTTATATGTTCCCACTGTAAGGCTAAAATCCATGAGGATTCACATCCCATTAAGAACACACATCCTTCACTCTTCTCTCTCCCACTCTGCATATAAATTTTGTAGAAGATGCTGATGTGTCTTTGTCCAAAGATAGCCAGAGTTAATCAGTCCTGAGCATCTCTCCTGTTATGTCCTTGTTCCTCACCCCTAGAAGGATACCAGGAATTCATCCCAATCATTACTCCTCCTGCTTTGCTTGACTCCTCAGTTCTTCTCTCTGAAGCAGTCAGGAAACACTGTTAAAAATGCGTGGACTATCCACCTGTATGGCCAACACCCTGCCCTGGCTCCTCATTTCTTTCAGAATAAAATGTAGAGTTTTCAAAATAAAACTCTATCACAGTTGAGATCTTTTAGGGAGCTAGTTATTTCAAACTAATGCATGTCATCTCCTGGACTCCATCTACTCTGGTTTTATCACTGTGTTCATTCTCCAGGTTTGGGTTTACTTTCAGGTGTTCACTAGCTATGACTTCCTCCTGAAATTCTCTCCTCCAGATATCAGCATCAACAACATCCTATCTTCTCCCAAGACTGCAAAATGTAACTTTCTCCGCGAAGGTATGATACTTTTCTTCTTCAGAATTATTTTTAATTCCTGGCACTCTCAATACCTACCCATTTTTTAATATTTTGTCTGTAGAAACTTAAAATTTTCATGATTTAAAATGTCTGTTTTTGGCTGGGGGGATGGATAGCTCAGTAGTCTAAGTGCCTACCTTGCAAACACAAGGACCCAGTTTGATCCCCAGGACCACATGCTGTGTTGGCCCTGGAACAGGGCATGGTGGCTAATGCCTGGAATCCCAGCAGTGGAGTGGCTGAGACAAGAGGATCACTATGAGTATGAACTGTGTAGCAGGGCCTTATATGAAAGAAAGAAAGGAAGGAAGGAGGAAGGAAGGAAGGAAGGAAGGAAGGAAGGAAGGAAGGAAGGAAGGAAGGAAGAAAGAAAGAAAGAAAGAAAGAAAGAAAGAAAGAAAGAAAGAAAGAAAGAAAGAAAGAAAGTTTTAAAATGTTTGTTTTGCGTAGTACGAATGTCAACTAGAACATGTGCTTTGTAACATCTGGCATTCTTTTTAATGTTTGAGCAAGTAAATTATAAACATTTGGGGTTCAACAATATACAATGACTAAATGCATAGGTGACCTTGTTTTTTTAGTTTCACAGAAAAACTATTATTCAGATGTAGCATTGATAACAACTATGTCTGGAAGAACAAAACACTAGAAATTTCTCAAAGTGATACAAACTTCCAGGAAAGGCAACCCAAAAAAGTCACCTGTTCTGTAGGTATTTTACTCTTTGTCACAGCATAAAGCTCATTTCAGTGACAAGTCTGTTCTTCATTCTAAAGTTCTGCATACATAATCTTTAAATTAGCAGCCCTATTAAAATCTATTTAATTAATTCTTTTTAATTCATTCCAACAGCAGAAATGGGAACTTCCTGCCCCATCGCCTTCCCAAGCCTTTGCAGCTGTGGTCCATGTTCATATGTGTATCTGAGCTCTCCGGTCTCTCCAGAGTATCTGTCCTTAATCATTGTTAACATCTCCAAGTTTTTCCAGCTTTATTTTTTAAAAATTAAACCCCTTAAAAAAATGTCTTCGAACAGTGTAGGCAGCATAGAACCTGCCCTCACTTTCATCCTGATGACAAGAGGTTCTGTCCTTATGCAATTTGTGTTGGTTTGCATATGGGAGGCGTTTGGTGTAATCATGGTAATGTTCCATATTTCTTCCAGTTCTTTAAGTGTCTTTGAATATTGGCTGCTGCATTCAAAAAGCCCAGGGTCAATAGGAAGGGCAAAGAAAGATATGAAGTTAATATAATACAAAGAGTTTGTAAAAGTCTCAAGAGGTAGTTGAGTCTGTACAATAAACATCTGAAAGCATCAGAACAAAAGATTATGCAAATTCGCTCATTTTCAAAGCAGAGAGCATCAGTGGATTGATCATTAAATTTTCAATGCCTAAAGCTGCGAAAACTAAAACAAAAAGGGACTGTAGTCTTATTAATTTTCTATATGAAAACTGACACCGAGGTCAAACAATTTTATAATAGCTGATTTAGGTAAGGAGTGGATCTGCTAAAGACAGAAAGCCCACAGGTCCTTAGATACAACATACATTTGAAGTTGAAAAAAATGAGTTCAACAAATACAGGTAATCTGGAGAAGAAATTAGCCTGGTTTACATAATTTGTTTTCTTTTTAGCTTAGACTCTACAAGTACCCACTCCATTACTTTAAGCACTTCTGCTTTTGTTTAGTCAAATGTTAGAATTTGTTTTAATGCATTCCTAGTTCTGACATCTCTACCAATCCACTTAAATCATACGTTTCAAACCTGTCATTTTCAGAACAAGCAATGCATCTATGATCAGGTATTGAAATGTCAATTTACAACTTACAGTTTTTAGAAGCAGGCATTTTTTAAAAAGCTAAAATACACAAAAGGTATTCAAAAATCTGTGTTAACTACTGCTTCTTGTCTTTTCTTTAGCTTTTTGAGTTTGACAGTGCTTTAAAAAAATCATTGAAAGGATTATATGAAACATAAAAAAAGAAGTTGAAAAGCTCAGACACACATACACTGAAAATAACAAAACACCAGGAATATCTTTTTTGACATAGTTTCTTTCACTGATCAAAGACATGTAGGAAAAATCAAGATCAATTCCTTCAAGGCTACCTTTAAATACAGTCTATTTTTAAAGGTAGGACTCCGAGTATCAAATTTTATTTTTGGTTAGAATACTGATTTAGACCTAAAAATAATTTTTTCCTTCTTTTCTTTCTCAACTTTCAAAAATGTATCTTGCCAAATTATAAATAACTGAAATAACAATTCTTATAAGAAAGCACAAAATTCAACACATTTTGTCCTAGCTTACATATTAGAATAATTAACCAAGGTCCTTAGCAATGCACTATGTAGTTCATTACTACCAGCCACAGATTGAGGGCAATCCAGAATATTCCAGTAGCACTATGGCAGTATCTTGTAGAGAATTAATAAGAATCAACACTGCAATTCCATTGGTGGTGATAGCTCCATCTGTTTGTCTAGTATTTAAAGATAATTTAGATCTACATTCCAGATACACTCTTCATAATATTAGGATTTTGGCAGGGTATGCATGAGCTGTACTGAGAAGCTTTTAATTTCTTTTGGATTATGTCAGTGGTGGGGGAAAAAAAAAAGAACACAATGAAAACTGCCTTTGGCTTGACATTAAAGTGGGCATTAAAAAATGGCCTTTTGGACACTGACCTTTCTGCATCCTACGAAGATTGATGACAGAATGTTTAATGGTGCTCCCACACTACTTAGCACCACATAATTCACTCACAGCAAAGCAAATGACTTTTAAACTATCCTTCAAAAAGATGACCAGGGCAGACTTCCAGATCAAGGTCCTCAGCAACACCTCCTAAGAGAGGATAACACTTCTAGCGGGCAGGGGAGATGGCTCAGTGGAATAAATGCTTGCCTGGCAAGTGCAAGGGCCTGAGTTCAATCCCCAGTTCCACAAAAAAGAAAAAGAAAAAAAGCTTAAAATGAGAGCACCCAAATGTGAGTTACAGGAATGGGTTATGCTTCCTTTCTCTTCTGAAACCGAGTGACGTGAACTTAAGTGAGCAGATACTGAAAATGGGAGCAAAGAATCTAATTGAAAATAATATACTGATTTATCTTATCTGAAATGAAAGTTACATTTTCTGTTATATAGGTCTTGCTTTAACTCAGTCTTAACCATCCAGCAGAAAAGTATAAAAATGGAGGTATATAAAGTAAAGTTATATTAATATAATAGCTGTGAATGGCTCAAGTCAACAACTTGACTAGAATAACCCGCTTCTATTGTGGACTGCTGATCTGTGTTGAATTGTTTTATTTAAAATAACAAGGGCTGGTCTAAGCTTTAATCAAATTAGCCATCCATATTTTGAAAATTTGTAACATATGTATCATTGTATGTTACCCTGTTATGTCATTTTTTTCTATTTGTTTTTGCTTTATTTTTCACTCTTCAAGTTAAAATACAAATAAATAAATTTTTAAAAAAGAAAATAATATACTTGACATTCTCACCTTTTAATTGATTCAGCTAAAAAAACTAAAGTTTGACTATGTGACTTTTAACACTCTAATTTTTTTGTTGCTGTGGTTTAAAATAAAATAAGAAAATCGTTCTGCTTTTATCAGTTTTTTTTTAGCATTTTGAAACTTTGTATTTTGACAAACTTATGTTCACAAAACTGCAAGACCAAATTATATAAAACTTCTAGTGTTGTAGGTCCCCCTTGACCCCCTTCTTGGTGTTTTTCCAGAAAAATTAAAAGCATCTTTGCCAAGAAATACGTATGCATATATGTTTATAGCAGCTCATTTTGTAATGACTAAATCTTTGAAACAACCCAGCTGGCCACTAACTGCTGAATGGATAAAAAACAATGTCTCCTTTCATATGATGGTATGCTATTCTGTCAAAAAGAAGGATGAATTGGGGACATCTCTAGGTAAATAGGTACACTCTGAAACCATATTCTTCAGTGAAATGAATCAGATGCACATGTGTAAATATTGCATTGTCTCTCTGGGATGAGAAACTGAAAGTGTAACCAAGAACCAAAATGTATAACAGAAATTGTGAAATTCATCAGAAGAAAGGGCAGCTAGGGATATGGGAAGGGTACAGAAGGAAGGGAAAAGAAAAGAAAGGAACAAAAAGGATAATATTGAAATAAAGCTTTGTAAAAAAGGAAAAGGTGGAGGGGATGAAGAGGGGAAAGGAAACGGGAAGAAAATAGGAATGAAGCTGTATCAGGTACAGGTATGCGTTCCTACAATGAATGTGATCACTACGTAGATCTAAACTTTAAGCATAAACTTAATCAAAATTAATATTTTCCAGATCAATCTTATTTCTGTAAAAGAAAGATCTGAAAATTTAAATAATACATATTTCAATTTGTGTTTTTACAGCACTTTCTTTGGAACTATGCAAAATTTTGGTTACATGAACAGAAATACTAATTATGTAATTGTTATGCATATTGCATAAGTATTATACAACACATGTTGACATATTTAATATATCCTTATATATTAAATGAGGACATAATAAATAATATTAATCAAATTGGGATTTCATCAACAGGGGCTGGTCTAAGCTTCAATCAATAAAGGCTGGCCTTAATCACTCTATCTTGGTGACAGACCACTCACTTAACATGTGGGACGCCCTTGATTCTGTCACCACCATTTATACACAAAAACATCACTAAAAAATGTCATCAATACGCACAAATATCATTTTGTAATTTTTAAAACTTGCATAACTTTTACTTTAAACATAATTCAGAAAGTGCTGTTTCATTTTACAATCCCTTTAGATTAGATAACATGCTGTTTTTTATCTGCAGATACTATTAGGAAACTTCAAATTTCTTTAATCCCAACAGTGATATATCCTCATTAGCAGTGATATGAGGATCTGCACCTCTACAATTGCTTCCCATCTTTGAATGCTCACATCTGGGGCCTTAGCACACCGAACAACTCTGACAAGTGGCCTCTTACCCACACATCAGGTACCTTGAGCCCTCATCTACACCCTAGTCTTCCCATCACTAGAAATAGGGCCAGGGCTTCCTGGAGATCCTCATACCAACCCCAAAGGCTTGAAGCCTGATGTCTCAGTTACTCTTTTCTCGGAGCTGGGACAAATTCCCAACACCCAAAATGAAGGAAGGAAAGGTTTCTTTAGCTCACAGTGACTGGCGGTTTCAGTCCATGTTCAGCTGGCTCCAAGATGCACAAGGCAGAGAACAACCTTTCATGGTAGCAGCAAAGAGCAAGAGCTCAAGGGGGGAGCAGCAGCAGCTCCAGCAGCCGACTTCTCTCCCCTCCTTGCACTGTAATGCGGATTCCCTGCCCCAGGCCAGCTGCAGCATCCACACCCACAGTAACCAATCACAAACTCCAGAAGCCACCCCAAGACTGCAGGAGACTTTGGGGGGACACCTATACACAAACCATAACACCTGATGAAGCTTTTTTCTTCTCTTTTCTTTCATTCCCCACCAATCTTTCTTTTTTCTTCTCCAGGTTGTTACCTAGGTAAGGAAGCACAAGGACTTCATAGGGATCTAAACCCACACATTTTCAACTCCTTTGAAGAAAGCATGTCACCAAGTGGCCCTGGATGGACTGCCAAGGTCACCCTCCTGCCTCAGCTTCCAGAGCAGTCAGGAGCACAGGTATACACACTGCCTTTCTTTAAAGTTTGACTGAACAATAAATAAAAACATGTACGGATTTCTCTAAGAGAATTTGTGAACATTTTTTAATTCTCATAAGGCTATTTATTCTACATAGAAAGTAAATGAAAATGAATTGAAAGAATGTTGTATGCTTTCTCTTACAGGAGCAACTTAAAATACAAGTAACATAAATGCCCAAATGAAGGAAAGATGGGAGGAAGCAAGGCATAGATATTTTTGAGATGGGAAGAGAGTAAGAGAGGTTCAGAAGAAGAGAAGGAGAGGAGAACAACAATGGCCGAGCAGTGATATTTATGTGTAGCAGCTTCCCAACACAGTGCATCAAGGATTTACAGTAATAAAAATTAGGAAAACAGATAAACATTTGGATAGCTGGATGTCTCTTACAATCTTCATTTTCCATAATCATTATTTTAAAGCCTAGCCATTATGTGTTTAAAAATAGCACGACAATCATGTGCACGATAACCTGTAAGAATAAGGACTGGGGAAAGTACTTTATCAAAAATAAAAGTTCAGTAAAAATTAGGCACGTTCTAAAGTGCCAATGAACTCTAGCTTCTGAGGAAAGCGTATTGTGCAGGGAAACGATGTCATACAACTATGAGTATCTTGGTAAGCATTATGGAACCCACAGGCTTGTATGTACAGAATATAAAATCATATATGAACCTGTGAGCAGAAGGCCAGGGAAAATTAGAGTTTTTAGTTTCAATAGACTTTCCATTATTGCAGTCAGCAAACATTTACAAAGGCCCCATTTAGAATCCAGATATCAAACTGGAAATCAGATAAGTTTTGGTCTTTAAAGCACAAATAAGTAGATAATCTCAATTATATATTTTAAAATAGAGAAATTCATACAATACAAGAAACTATTTTTAGTCTTTCTAAATTATACTGAGATGTGCAACCTACAAAATGTGGACACCTTAAATGTATATCTCATCCAATTCTATGTATTCCCTTATAACTTATGTGAAATTATATGATATGTAAAAATTAGTAAAATGTACTGAGATTGATTTCAAACTTATTTAATCTCTCAAAGCCTCATCTATACTACAGATAAAAATAATGTTTGAAAAACAAAAAAAATTCAAGCATACATAGTACAAGATTCGTGAATAATTGTAAAAAATAGCACAAAAAAGAACTGTGCATTTAAACATGGTAATACAAGCCCAGCATGGTGGCACATCCCATAATCCTAGTCCTCTGGAGGCAAACCAGGGGGCTTTCCAACAGTTCTGGGCTGCACAATGAGTTTATGGCCATTCGAATAGCAGCAAGACCCTGACTCAATAAAACAGCAATAACAAAAATAAATAAATAAATAAAACAGAATAAGCAAAACAAAATTATAGTACACAAACTTAATAACAACTCAATTATTTTACAAGCAATGTTGAACTGAAAATTTTATCATGCATTTCATTCACACTGAGCATTCCAATCCCTTTGAAATCTAAAATAATTAAATTGAATTGGCATGGGTAATAACGGTATAAACTTATATTAGTATTAATAGCAAACAGGTAAGTTTGTAACTTCAGTTAATGAGTTTTATCCAATAGTGTGTTAATGTATGAGCTACTGAATTTATTTACTAATCATGGTGAAAGACTTTGTACCTCTTTTTTATATAAAAATGGAACAGAACAGAACAAAAATTCACACAAGAGTATACTAGTCATTTTGCTTGACAAAAGAGTAGTATTTAATGAAATATGTGAATGGATGGACACTCCACAATAAAGGTCTATAGCACATAGCAGAAGCTTTTAAACCCTCTGCTCTGTATTATCATGTGCAGAAGGCTTAACTGCAAGAAGAGAAACACAGATGAATATTCACCACCTTTAACAGAGGGATGAGTGAAGCATAGGATGGACATGAATTCTGCCAGCTCACTGCACTGAGAGCTCTACACAAAAGGCTGAAATCTTCAGGATGAACTCCTGTGAGAAGCTCTTCTGCATCACAGAGATCTGCCTCATTCAATACATGGCTGCTTTCATCCCCTATGCCTCCTGCTTCCGTAATGTACAAGATTTGAAATTGTATGCTTCATAGAGCCAGGAGTCAGGTAAGAAAACTGAGACGTTTTAATCATCAGACAACATAACCGTGAGAAAATAAAGTGACCTATAAAGGATACTGAAGGTTTCTTTGAAGCTTTACAGCATGTATAAAGTTAACAGTGCCTCATTTAAAAATAGTTTTTCAAGATGCTGATTTAATTACTAAGGTGCATTGGTGTGGGAAACATTCAAATACAGTTACAACAAAACACACAAAAATATAATAAGCAATGTAAACACCAGTGAAAACAATCTAAGCCTAATTATATATTGGTGATTTTTACCATTTCTAATATTGTTAATAATACATTTCTAAATATTGTTAAAGATTTTTATTTGCAAAGGAAAAAGTACACATTTCGTGCTGCAACTTATGCACAGAGCCACATGGTCACGCTCTGTATTTCGATGAGGTAATTCAGAAGTAAAATGGGTAATTTTTATTTCTCTCCATTAATTTTCTTGAAATGCTGTTTTCAAATGTTACACACTGGGCCTAAGTAGACATTGTGTAACCCGTGATTAAATCAATTTAGCTATTCCAAATTCAACTTTATGTGTGTGTTCCTTTAACCAAAGATGAAAACAGCTAAGGAAAAGCAAACAGCAAGAATGTAAAAACTGACAAAGACCACAAGTGATTAACCAGTGTATTTTTTTTTCTTTTAAGTTTTAAGGCCTTAATTTAACCTCTGAAAACAAGGGCTGTGCCAGTGAAGTTACACCTTCCAGCATTCTGTGACTCGGAGTGGATCCAGGAACGTAAGTAGATGTTACTTCAGAGTTTATTGGAAATCTCAAGGAGGGGCCATATCTGGCACAAGCCTTCTCATCTTTCTCCTGTTTTCCATTTTCTAATCAAGATGAGGATATCACAGTTGGAGATCCAAGTGGCTGCTGATCTTCTGACAGAAAGCCAAAAGTAAGAATGCCAGAGCGAAACAAGCAGCCTACACTCTGCTGCCTGACTGTATTTGCGAAATCTTCGTTCTAATATTTAAAAATAATTATTTCAGAGAATATACTCTTCTGCATTTAAGGTTTTGTAGCTTAATGTTTTGATCTCTTGTCACAAAGCTCAACAGAGATAGATTAAAAATATTCAGCATAAGAATTTTAACTATGAGACTACATATAATAGACAATTGGGGAAATTCTCCAGGACACTGAAATGTACAATAATTTTTTGGACAAAATTCTAAAATCCTAGTTAACAAAACACACAAATAAGATTATGGAAAACTAAAAAGCTTTTGTGAATAAAAGAAACAATTAACAAAATAAAGACAACTAAAAAACAGGAAGAAGTATTCCTAAGCTCTACAACTGACGCAGGGATGTGATCTGAAATATATAGGGAACAACAAAAATTCGGTAATAAAAAGTCAACTAATGATCATAAATTAGTAAATCCCTATTAATAGTAGGCTATTAATAAATGGAGAGGCCCCCAAGCCCGCCAAGCGTGTGAGAAGTTTTGTGGCTCTTCTGGCCCCTAATCCACGCGAGCCTGGCCCAGTGAGTGTGTGGGAAAACTGTTGGCTTCCTGGCACACCACCAGTGGCGAGCACCATCCAGAACCCCTGCCCTCAAGACCTCAGAGTGAGGGAGAATTTCTGAGACTCACTTGGTGATCCACGTCAGCCTGCCCTCCCTGCAACTTCCCAGAGTATCTGCCCTAAGCCCACCAAGCAAGTGAGAAGGTTTGTGACTCTTTCAGCCCCTGATCAAGCCCAGCACAGCCCAGGGAGTGTGTGGGAGAGCTTCTGCACTCCCTGATGCTCTCTGGGATAGGGACACAACAGAGGGGAAATAACAGACTCACAGTTGTGCTAGAAGGGCTGCAGCAAAAAGGAACTGAACACAACAGCTAGATCCAGGCCAGGCATAACTGGTTTATCTCAAACGTAATAGATTGGCACCTGAATCTCATTATGTACTAAGGTGTAACTGCACCAAAGCTCTACAACAAAGATCAGAGGTAAGTGCTATACAAATGAAAAAAACAAGAAGCAAAATGCAATCTCAGGCCTGCAGTCCACAAATAATAAGTGCAGAGGACACTAACTCAGCTAAAATGAAAGAATTAACAGAGACAGAAACAAAGAAACAATAGCAGAAAGATATAGAGGAACTCAGAGCAGAATTAATGCCTGAAATAAAAAAAGAAAGTTGTGACTACATAGCATCTTAAGTAATCAATCAAATCTAGAAATGTATGGGGGAAAACCAATGCCCACTCAGAACAAGTGCAGAGAACACTATTCCAGCTGAAACATACAAATTAACAGCAAGGAAAGAAACAACAACAGAAAGGTAGAGAAACTCAGAGCAGAAATAATTTCTGAAATAAAAAAAGAAATCTTTGAAATCATAGCACGGGAAGTAGAGAATCAATCACAGAAATATATGGAGAAAATCCAATTTGGAAAAAACTCTACAGTAAAAGAAATAATAGTTACCTCTAAAGAAGACATTGATAAAAAAAATAGAAGAGACCACAAATATGACAGATTCCTTGAATGAGCAATACAGGGAAGAAATAGATCGCATGAAGTAGAGACAAACAGATATAGAAGAACTGAAAATATCTATTACTACTCTACAGAACCATTTGAGTGAAAGCAAAGACAGAGTTTCAGATCTTTAAGATGCTGGTGCAGCTAGTGAAAAGGTGAGAAACTATCTCTTAAACACAACTAGGATGCAAGAAAAAAAATAATCCATTACCCGCAAGATGATGCCAAGATGAACAATGTGAGATCAATAGGCATCAATGAGAATGAAGTGGTCAATACAAATGATATATAAAGAATATGGGCAGAAGTAATAGCAGAAAACTTCCCAAAATATGAGGAAACAATCTAACATTCAGATAACTGAAGCATACAGAACACCAAATAAGTTTAACCCAAATAAAAACACAATGAGACATGTGATAGTCAAGATACCAGAAATCCAACATAAGAATAATATACTGAAAACTGCTAGAGAAAAGAAGCAGAACACATGCAAAGGAAAACCCACATTATTACAGCCAACTTGTCTACACAAACCATGACTGTAAGGAGAGCATGGACCAGAGTTCTTCAAGTCCTACATGACAAAAAATTCCAGTCCAGGCTTCTATACCCTGCAAAACTCTTTAAAGTTTGATGGAGAAGTGAAACACTTCCATAGCAAAGAACACCTAAAGAATTTCATGATGAAAAAGCCATTCCTATGCAGGCTACTAAAGGATATTCTAGAGAGAGACCACAATGACCAGAACTCCACAAATGAGAAAAGAAGGAACCTGATAAACAGGGCAAACAATTAAACACAGGATAAAAAAGGACTAAACAACAGCAGGTAAATAAGATGACAATCATAAGTCAACACATGTTAATTATAACCACCAATGTAAATGGACTCAATTCACCAATTAAGAGAACTAGACTGGCACAGTGAATTAGGAAACAAAACCCAATAATATGTTCTATATAAGAAACACACTTAACTCAAAAAGACATTCATAGGCTTAAAGTCAAAGGATATAAAACGATACTACCTGCCCCAGTACCTCAGAAAAAAGTAGGAGAAGCAGTTCTGTTCTGAGACAGTACCAACTTCAAACCAAGAAGGATTAAATGAAATAAAGAAGGCCACTATATATTTGTCAGGTAAAAAATTCAAGAGGAAGATGTAACACTCGTTAATGTATAAGAGCCAAACATAAGCCGGGCGTGGTGGCGCAGGCCTGTAATCCCAGCACTCAGGAGGCTGAGGCAGGAGGATTGTTGTGAGTTCAAGACCAGCCTGAGCTACAGAGTGAGCTTAAGGCCAGCCTGAACTGCATAGTGAGACCCTGTCTCAAAAAGACAAAAAAAAAAAAAAAAAAAAAAAAAAAAAAAAAAAAAAAAAAAAAAAAAAAAAAAAAAAAAAAAAAAAAAAAAAAAAAAAA
>PVKA01001611.1:95551-141959 GCA_004027165.1 Ctenomys sociabilis | reverse complement strand
AGAGGAGAAAAGTCTCACAATTGCTTTAAGTTTTGAGGTTTGGATCGACTTTTATTCTCACTTTTCTATGGCTGACAGACAGAATATGATCACTGTTGAAAAGCATGTGTTATGTTTAAAGAATTTTTTTATGTTAAAAATAAAATAGTGATTTTATTTTTTTAGGAAGGTCATCTATTTTAGGCTTAGCGCTACTCTACAGATTCCTAGTACTTAGCATGGGACTAACACATAGTAGGCTCTCAATCAATGCGTGTTGAATAGATTCATGAATGTGCTGAAGAAAAGCTATGTCCCCCTTCAGGGAGAGAGAAAGGAGACAGGGAAGGCAAGAACAAGGGATAGAGGGAAGGAAAGGAAGGGATACCCTGGAGTAGAAGGGTTTACATGACTGTTGTTCAGCCCAGCGATTAATTCACACAACAAACACTGGTTGAGCCCCAATTCTAAGGTCATGATTTAATCATTCTGCTTTGGTGCCCTGGTGGAGGCAGCTGGTGCATGAATTCCAAGGTTGCCTTGGAATGCTATTACTGATAATCCCAAAGAAGAGGCTCCCTCTCTCCTACCCTCTTTCCCACATGTTCAATTTATTTCCTTATTTGAATATCTATCACTGAAGTGGAGGTGGATATGGCACCCCATCAGCAATCATGCTAATTTGGCCTTGGGAGAACAAGAGGGGGGAAAAAAACCAGTAATGAAATATCAAAGCAGTAAAAAGTGTATAAGAGTTTATGAACATAAAACGTGTACAACTGTTAAATGGAACACTGTCAAGCAGATTAATTAGTTAACATTTGGAAAGTGCACTGAAGATGAAAATTGCCAAATAAGGGTTTCATATATTGAGCCAATGTCTCATTTGTTATAATTTGATGGCATAAGAAATAAGTCCACTAATTACTGAGAAAACAATTGTGCCCGAGATGGATACAAGGGGCCTTTTGCTCATGGGCGGCTAAGCCCAGCATGACCCTTCTCTAAGATTTTGAGTCAAACCTCTTTCCCAAGTGTCTGCAAGGTCACAACTGTGGAGCTCTCCTCGCCCAAAGTTTTCACTTTTTGTGGCCAATTTCCCTGACCCAGTCAGCCCTGAAGACAGCTAGAAAGCTCTAGTGAAGGCTGCTTAGAGACAAGAAGTCTTTATAAGTAAGTCTTGCTAAGATTCTTCCAACCCTAATTTAGATTATGTGAAAATGGAATTTAGGCTAGTGTTCCCTAGATACATAATATTCTATTCTTTGGGGATATTGAAATAGTGAGCTATTGGTATTTTCCTGAATTACAGTATAACAAGAGTCAGGGAACAGAACAAAGGGCTCCTTCCAGGCTTGCCAGTTCAAAGGTGACCTCCTAGGAGCTGGAATCTATGAATGGAGAACTTCAAATTACAAACCACCTGGTGGCCAGTGGCATGGAAACTCAAGTCCTTTCCTTGTAACTTGTCTGTGAAAACAACAGCTGGGTTCTACTTGTTTGATATAGTTATACCTATCTCTCTAAAAAGCATTTTTATTTTTACCAACATGCATTTTGATCTACTTATGATTTATGATCCCTCCTCCTACCACAGGAAGTAGAGTACAGATTAAGACAAAGAGTGGAGATCTAAGGCACTTGGGGAGAAATAGCACAAATAATGCCTTTCTGCGCTGAAATTTGTAAGATACAGTGCACTTTGGTCCATAAAAAAAAAAAAAAATACTGGAGTTGACATAACAAAAATCCTGAATTCTGGCTCTCACTATGTCTAACTGTGTAGTGTTGCCCAATTTTTATTCCTTTGGAAAAATAGTCTCAAAAATTTTTTCAGCCTGATTTCATTTGGAAAATGGTGTTCTGGCACTACTGTATCAGGAAAAATACTGTGGGGATGTTGTCAAGGAGCCAGGTAAAAAGCTGAAGTGTAATCCGAGGGCTGAGTATAAAGGTCAAAGGAGGTATAGAGGAGCCTGACCGAAGTTAGAATTGCCTGTGGGAGCAGGGAAGGCAAGGCCAAGCTGACATGAGGTTGTGTGGCCGGGAGCAGGTTCTCACCCCTCACCCTGAGGTGAAACAGGAAAAGGGCTCAGCTGTCACATGTGGAGTTTATGATGATGGGAAAACCTCCAGCATGAAATAACCATGTCTAATACAAGCTGGATCCCAGGCAAGAAAATACAGCAGGAGATAAAAAACACTGCGTGGTTGGTATTTTGATAAATTAACAGATGAGGAGGCATAGCGAAGTTAGGAGTTGTGGAGGGGTGACATTTGAGCCTTAATTTTACCAGGAAAAAAAAAGGTAAAACCAGGTTATGAAGCACCAAGAATCTAGTCCAATAATTAAATAATCTTGATATTTTTCTCTGGGTCACTAATCTCCAACTCTGTCCAAGCCTTCCAAAGAAAATTCCTGCAGAGAGGCAACAGAGCTCCTGAAGGTCACCACTGAGCAAGCCTAGCTCCTTTGCTGCTTTCCAGTCCTCATACCACTTCCATTTTGTGTCCCAGTGGTAGTTCTTCCCTTCCCAACACATATGAGCCGCATACTTCCTGGGGTTTCCTGACCAGAGAAGTTTGACCCAGTGTGTTCACATGACTAGAGCTATTTGCAGTTCCCCTAACCTGCCTCTGTTCACTCCATGACTCCTCACTTCTAAGGTCATCTTTTGTTCTGTGCGCACTGATGACCTTCTACATAAACCTTGAGTAGCTTAGTCTTGAGTTGACTAAGGGTTCTTTCCTAGTCTTTATGAAGGGCTACCGCACAGATCCTAAATCCAACTATATCAATCCTCATGGCTTCTTCCCTATAAAGACACTCTATTAATACTCAGAGTCAGGAAGATAGTTTCAGAATTTTTGTATGGCATTTACTACTTGCCACCTAGTACATTTTAGACCAGTGGACTAAACTGGCAAAACATTTGTCACAAAAGAAAAACACATCTCTTCCTTTATTTTTCCTTTTCTTCTTAATCTCAGCACCAAAAATCTCTTGGTATAATGGAAAAAAATTATATTTTGTGGAGGATAAATTAGGTTATCTTTTTGGTATAGTACACATATATTATACATTTTCAAAATATATGGCATGTCATACAAAATGTAACTATCTTAACTATATTATTAATAACATTATATATTACTTGTATAATAATGTATTAAGTTATTATGATAAAGTACTTGCCAGTGAGGTATCTTTCAGGACTGCATGTTTCAGCAATTATAAAACACAAATCTGAAGAACCTTTTCAACAACAGAATTATTATAGACAACACTATCGATGTGATTTGTGTCATTCCAACTTCCTAATGGCATTCATTTATGACTAAAATGTAGCAGTCATAAGACCAAATACAGGAAAAATGAGAAGCGAAGGAAGGGGAGAGTCAACCAAGGACATAAATTCTACAGTTTGGTTTTGTTGGAGAATTGCTCCCAAAGAACATTTCTCCCCAGTAGCCCAATGGTCTCTGTGGGCAAGAGTTTCCTTGTGCTTCTCCTCTGTATCTCAGGCACTCATGAACTGAAGTTGGTGTCAGGCTGAAATAAGTAAGTCCTTCCCAGATGGCTCAGGTACAGAACAGTCACAACGTAACACTTCTTCCCCTCTGCACACACAGGGGTCAAGCTGCATGCATAAGTTTATGAGTGGAGCAGGCAGGATGGAACCTCACCAGCAAAGGAAAAGTAAAAAGTGTATGTGTATATGTGGAAAGAAAGAAGAGCTGTAGAAGCCTCCAGCAAGAGAAGCACTGACATCAGAAGAATGTGACCCCTGTGGTCCATACTGCTGATAATTATGGGCATCCTCCTCTCCCCTTGCGTATCACCAATTACAGTCATCTCTCTCTCACCACATGTGATTGGCTCCAGAATATGTCACACTGTGGGACTATCATGCTGCATATTGCTAGCACAGCAAAAGATCAAAATTGAGAACTCAAGCATAACTTGTGCTGATGTGTATAATTTGTACCGATATGACTTGCACATCATGATAAAGTTGAATATCTGTCAGTTATCAGAAATCAGGGATTCAGGGCTGGGGAGATAGCTGAGTAGAATAAGTGCCTGCCTGGCAAGCACAGGGTCCTGAGTTCAACCCTTGGTATTACAAAAAAAAAAAAAAAAGAAAGAAAGAAAGAAAAGATGGGCCAGGAAGATGGCTCAGTAGAATAAGTGCTTCCCTGGCAAGCACAAGGGTTCTTCCAAAAAGAAAAGAAATCAGGGATTCTCTGTATACAGCTCACCACATCCCAAGAATACATGAATGCATACAGATACTAGGCCATTATCTGAGGAAGGATCTCTATTCATTCAACACTTCCACAGTACTTAAAACCACTGAAGTGGGAAAATGATGGGAAAGTTACAATTTCTGTGTCATAAGTGGGAGACAACAAAAGAGCCATGAGAACAAAGCAAAGCTGTGGGGAACGTAAGTTGCCAAGAGCAACATAACAGTTTCGAGCTCAGAGTGATAATGTCACTAACAGACTCGGGTGGTCAAAAACAGGCTGTATTCTGGATGGTTTAGGCTGTTGGCAGCATCTGCTGGAACACAGAGCAGGACTTGGAGAGTCCTGTCAGTGGCAGGGGCATGATACATAAGCCCTGTAGAGATGCAGGCACCACCACCCACTCTTGTCTACTTACTCTTCAAGAAGCTACGCCAAGCTAATGTCAGTCTCCCTCAGAACATCAAAGGCTGCACAGCTCTAGTGTCCCCAGGTTAGGACACGAGGGTTCAACAACATAATAATTATGCACTTAATAGAAAAATGGGCTGGGGATATAGCTCAGCAGCACAAGTGCCTGCCTGGCAAGTACAAGATCCTGAGTTTGATTCCCAGTAATGAAAAAAAAAAAAAGAAAAAAAATTTTAAATCAGCAAACATGAATATAAAGTTTCCTATAATTGGTTTATTTATTCTACCTATAATCTTTGACCCAGACCCAATTTAAGGACAAACTTTCAACTATAAAACTTTAAAGCATTCTAGATATCTTGAACCAATATACTCAACAAAGATTAATTACACTGTCAGTACCTAAATATCTTTGTTTAAAGTTTACAGCTAAAGTTATTATAATAATTATTAAGATGCTCCACCCCTCCACCTTTTTCTGAGGAGATCTTAGGTCCTCTGTTTTCCTCTCTGGAATCAAGAGTAGATCAGATTTTAATGAACACATAGTGCTTCTTCTCAAAGCATGAACAGTGGGAAGAACTGAGACTGAAAGAATGATAAAGTGAGAAATCTAAGAAATGCAAATTGGTGAGGTAGGAGATGGAAAGACTCGGTGTCTACAGTATTCATATAAACAATAATACTGATAATAAATAACAATAACAGCAGCAGGTTGAGTCAATGCCTCCAGAGATAAAATAACTCCAAGGAGATTGACTATTCCCAGAGAATGCATTAGAAGAACAAGAACCAACAAATGTTGGATTAGGATTTCCCATGTCTGAGCGTTCAGTGTCTATGGATTCAGTGAACCACGAATAGAAAATATTCAGAATGACAAAAAATCGGATTTGTGCTAAATAAAAACAGCCTTTTTTCTTGTCGTTATTCCGTAAATCATGCCACATAATGGCTATTAACAAGAACTTCCCATTGTACGGGGTATTATAAGTGATCTAGAGATGATGTAAAGTATGTGTGAGGATATGGGGTGTTATATGTGAATGCTACGTCACAGTTTTCAAAGGAACTGAGCGCTTATGGATTTTGTTCTCCATGGTAGTCTGTATACACAGTGGTGCAGGGACCATGATTGTATGTAACTATATGTTATGAGTGACATTGTGCACAGTTCACATGGGAAGAAGCAAGTTCAGGGGACATTTAAGCAGCTGTGCAGTGATTTGAGAAGCATTTCCCCAGAGTACGGAGAGATCTTTGACGGACTGTAACCTCAAGAAGCTGCCACAGAGAGGACCTTCTCTCAAATTCACCCTGGTCTTTTGTTCATCCAAGTTTTCCTTTTGGCAACTCCCTTCTTCTCTTCCTCTCTCCTCTCCTTTCATCCTTTTCATGTCATCACTCCTTTCCTTTCTAATAGTTTTAACAATCAGTCAAAACATTCTACTGTCATTTAACTGGCATAGATAAAGTTTTGGATCCTGTGCTCTTAAAAGCATAAAAACTAAAATAATGTACAAATCTATCTCAAAAACAACTATGATGCTGAATTAGTTCATTTAATATAATGGTAAATTTTGTTTTCTTTTTTTTTTTTTTTTGTCTCCATGCACTCATTTGTATTTCAAGCTCCCCTGGCTTGTTGTGTCAACACCTCCAACCTTGTGGGTTCTAAAGAAAACTTAGTGTAACAGAGCACGTGAAATAAGCATGTTGATGAGGGTCTCTTCTGGGTGAGTGGTGGGGAACTCCATAACACACATGCTTGTTGTTTTCCTCTTCAGGCAAGAGATGTTGGGATGGCGAGATAGTCAGCAGACTAAGCAAGTGCAAGGACCAGGGTTCGATCCCTGGCACCACCCCCAGTGCACGGAGCCAGCCGCTGAGACTGGGCATGGTGGTGCACACCTGTGATCCTAGGGCTGGGGAGGCTGAAAGCAGGAAGATCACTACAAATTGCAGCTGCATAGTGAGACCCTGCACCAACTACATTAAAAAGGGATGTTAACGTATGAGCTGCTTTATAAATGGAAATCTCAGAATTCTGGTTGGATTGCAGTGCTGGTCTTTGCCACACATGAGTGGGTTTTGGGCTGTGGCCTCCAGCACTCATCTCTAAGCCGTGCCCACCACTGGTCCAGATGTCCTTGGTGGCTACCCGGGTGAGGGTGTGCACCCATTGTCACTGGTGGGCAGGGACATTCTGAAAGGGCCGAGAGTCAGAGTCCGACTGACACAGACCACCAGAGGCAGTTGGCGGTGCCTAGGCACTTCCTCACCCAGCAGGCTGGTTGCGTACACTCAGCCGCGTGCAGCCCACCTTCCATGCACACAAGACCTTGGCTCTCTTGCTCAGGGGAACTCCCTTTGGAGGTTGCCTTCCTGCTCTGCTCTGAGATGAGGAGCTGGGTCTCCAGCAGGAGGGTGCAGACAGTCCTGGTCTCCAGGGCCAACTTTGTTCTGGGTCCCAGGGGCCCTGGGTCACCACCCTACCTGGATGCACCATGGGGCCGCTGGGTCATACACTGCTCTTGAGACTCGGGTGCAGCTGCCAGCAAAGCAGCAATCCCCTGGGAGGCCAGGCCCTACCGGAGTCCCAGCAGGAACCGAAGGAGTGAGGGCCCCACACCTCTAGGGATAGGAAGCCCCGGCAGCGTCTCCAGAGGAAGCCCCACTCAAAGCGCCACCTAGATTTTCTGAGACCACCCTCTCCCCCTACAGGAGCTTTGGGTAGAAATGAAGACATAGAACTGATGTCTGGGGTGGGAGTGAGCAGCAGAGAAGAGACGTTGACAGTTGGGTCACAGTGGCTGTTTTGCAACCTACCCCTCCTTTAAGACCTCTAAGCCATCCTTGAACAGCCAGGCAGAGACAAATATCTTCAGGGGGAAAAAAGATCCAACTCTGCTGCATTAGAAAAGCTCTGTCTCTAACAAACAAAAGCCATTAAGAGCTTCAACCCTCAGACAGCCTGGCTGTCACCACGGAGAATCCACCTTACCTCTCATGTCTGCAGAAATCTCTGTTTCAGAGTTATCTGGAAGAAGCCTGCGAAGCCTCACGCTCTGCTGGGCCTCACTTCCTGTGCTGCTCACACGGCCCCAGTCCACTTGAGGCTCCACCATGTGGCCAGCACCCACGCATGCGCTGACTCACAAAACAGCTGTGAGTCGGACTCATTTGCCACCAAACGGGGCTTCTGCTCCATTCTGTTCCTGCAGCAAAGTGGATGGAAGCCCCACTTCATGCTAGGTGTCCTGTGGGCATCCTGCAGGTGCTGGCAGGGTGGAACCCCATCTGCAGCCTGGCACACGGGTAGCTTCCCAAATGCTTCTTCCTGTGCGACCCGGCTCACTGGGCACCCTCCTGGTGCCACACCGCTGAGACGACCGTGGCCATGTCTACTTGGGGCTGGCCCAAGAGCTCCCAAATTGCCCTGTCCTCAGGAGCGTGATCTGGGCCACTGTCCCCGTGCGTTGATTGCAAGTCCATGACCTCCACTGGAGACCTCTCCAGCTCAGTGCCTCTTTGTAGGACAGAGAACACGTGCCACTCGGCCAGGGAAAAGCCTGTGTCCGTCCCGAGGGCGTCCTCTCAGCAGAGGCCGGCTTCCTTCTTCCCAGAGCTTCTTTCTGCCTGGTAGCATCCAGCAGCCCTCTGGAGTGGACCCGTGTGCAGAGCCCCAGCGCGGCCGGCAGGGGGTGCTGCCCAGCACAGCTGCAGCGCAGTCTCAGTTGGCCTTCGTCTCTGTCCCAGTCCCAGACACTCTTAGAAACTGAGCTGTGTGAACTTTAGACAAAAAGTTTGGGCGAAGGGGACTTTCCTGTTACTCCCTGCAGGCTTCATTGTTTTGAACAGACAATAAGATTATTTCTAAAGTATGTTTTAGTGGTCTGGAAGGCCTATTTCTGTGGACAGACCTCACCAGCTATTAAGCTGCCTCAATGAAAATTTGTCTGTTTTTCGATGGCGAAACAGTCATCCAGTACAATGACTTGTACGTGTGTGTGTGGACAACCCTACCCACCTCACCCCTCCTCCAGCCTGCGCCCACTGCATCCCTGTCCTGCGCCCAGGTCGGTGGACTAGACACCTGGGCGCAGAGCCAGCTAGTGCTGAGCGTACTGGACCTGCAATCCCACGGCTCCCAAAGCCACGGCAGGCTGTGGTCCCCCTTCCCCGTGGTCCCCACTGGGTGCGGAGGGGATGCAAGAAGACTGGTTTCCCTCCCCCACAGCCCCAGGGTCACCAGGTCTTCCTGAAGGACACAGTGAGGGGTGCTGTGTCCTTTTTCCGGGGTCACAGAGCATGGGATCCCGGCCTCTTGCTTCCCAGCCCCCAGGCTGCTCCAGGGTCCGAGGTGGGGGCTTCAGATGCTTGCCCCGCCCTGCACTGCAGTTTGAAACCTCACTCTCTCAAAAGCACTTCGCAGTTCAAAGACTTCCACTTTCTTGGCTGTTATTCTCTCTCGGCTCGCAAAGCCCCTGGGAAATCCAAAGCCAAGAGCTGGATTCTTGTGTGAGCTGCGATGTCGGCCTTTTCCACCTCCACACACCGGACTAGAAGGGAGGAGAGTAGTCGCCGTCCACCCCAGGCGTGGAGCCCGTGGGATCCCTGAGGAGGGGCTGTGGGCGGGGACCCGGTGGCTGGGGCCTGGGGGCAGAGGTGTCCACTAGGGGAGCAGTGCGCCCCGCAGTGTGAGGAGGAGGAAATAAAGGCATGAAGGACAGAGCGGACAGCACAGGGACCGGTTTGCCCCTGAAGCTGACCAGGTCGCTGTCCTTTCTCCCAACTGGACAGGGCTGGATGTGTCCAGATGAATGTTCCATGAGCCACTGTGAGTCACTTGCTTCCTTCATCCACATCCAGGGACCACCAAGGATATGGGGAGACAGAGCCCAGGGTCTCTACTCTCCCCAAACGATCCATGGGATCGCCAGAAGTCCCCAGCTCACCAGCGTGGCGCAGATCCACGCTGCTGTGCCCCATCGACCTTACTTCCTCTCCCCTCCCCTTCACACCTCCTCTCTCCTCTCCTCCTCCTCCCCATGGTCTTACGGAGACTCAGGTGACAGGTTCAGGCAGCATCGGGGCAGCATCTGAGCTTGCAAGGCCTTCCACTTTCAGCACAAAATGTTCCTATAATCCAAGCTACTTGGGAGGCTGAGGCGGGAAGATCTCAAGTTCAAGGCCAGGCAACTTAGGGAGGCCCTGTCTTCAGCTGACATTTCCTTGCAGACATCGACTCACGTGTCCATTTCTTGAGGCTGGAATGAAATGACACAAGGGTAGCTCTGAGAGTGACCATGGTTATCTTTAACAGCCCAATCTGGGAACTGATCTAAATGCACACTCTAAATTTTGTTTTCATATCTGAGACCTTTGATGGAGATTTGAACAGGAAGTCATTTTAAGTGTATATAGACCACAGTTATTGCCACAATACAGCTTTTTTCTTTTTTTACTGTGTTTAGTATGGGGTCTACAGGGGTTCACTACACAGATTGGACTTATGATCCTTCCTGTTTTTCAGCCTCCCAAACAGGTTCCTGCCACCACACCCAGTCTCATTCACCATCTCAGCGCACCCCAGGGATGGGGCCAGCACAGCAGACCGGGGATCCAACACAACGGATTTTTGAAGAACGTCATCATGAAACACCATTGTAGAGAAAATTATGTTTTCCCAAAACAACTAATTTATAATTAGGGGTTGTGATCTTGATCAAGGACTCAAAATCCAATATATTATAGGACTGTCACAAAGAAAATGACAGAATAACTGTAAAGTTACACAATTATATAAAAAATACTGAGTATGCTTCCAGTCTTATAAAATAAGCAAAAACTACAATTTCTACAGCAATTGTATAAGGCTCCTAGCCTACTATTAATACATCAATCACCTAACGCTATAACTTTATCTTGTCATAAATTTAACTGAAAAATAATGTATTACCTATAGCAATTTTTAAACATTTAATTAATAATAACATAGTTGGTATCCTTGACTTTGGAAAAACTTTCTAAAGAAGGAGATTTCAGATGAATTAAGCTCCTTTACAAGCTCACCTAGTGAAAAGGGACCATAGTAGAGAACAATAGATAGCTCTGGGTTGAGGTCTATTGAATACTTGTATTAGCTACTTAAATAAATTAACTGAGAACGTGCTAAATAAGTTAGAAAGGATGCTCCTCAACTTTAAGATATTGGGTAAAATGAAGAGGTATTGCAAACTAGAGAGGAGGCAGACCTACCAGAATGAAATTTATAAAGATGAATGATGAGAACTCCATCTAGAACAATGAACTATGTGTACTTATACAGGCACATGTGTATGTTATGTGTGTGTGTGTGTGTGTGTGTGTGTGTGTGTGTGTGTGTGTGTGTATGGATTTAGTAAGTATCTGCCAAGGTAGAGGAGATTTTCCATGGTCTAAGAGGTTTAAAAGAATGATTAATCAGAACAAAACACACAAGCAAAATCTAATACTCAATATTAGAAGTCAACAAAAATAGATATAAATAGACAAAATGGGTACATTTTATATGTTTACTTGATAAACATAAATAACAGCAGAACTTATAAGGTCTGTGTGTTCTCATGACCCCCTTTTTCCAGTCCAGAAGACCCCACAGGGGTCCTTTGACATCAGGCTGTTGAGTGCCAGCATTGTCTTCCTACCTGGCTGTATGTGCCTTGAGTCTTCTATTTGGCCTCTGTCTGGGGCATGGGGACACCCGGTAAATGTTTAGTTAATGAGAGCGTATGCTCTAGTGTCTAAGGGTGAACACTGTGGTCAGAGTCAGAATTCCTAAGTTCTGATCCTGCTCTAGCTATTCCTGTATTTGGATCTGGAGTGAATCCCAGTGAGGCATCGCTTCTCCTATGAACACAAAGGGTCACCTTTATTACATCTCCCCCACATTGTATTCATGCTGGGAAAATATTTCTTGTTTATATCTCTTTTGAGAGAATCATTGTTGATATCAAATTGATATCATTAATGCTAAAAGTTGAAAACGTATACTTTTATAATACATGCAATTTATCATGCATATGTGTTTCCTTTTAAAAACTAAAAATACATAGTTACCTTCACATTGCTATTTTCAGCTTTGAGCCTTCAAGCTAGAAACAATTTTTGAGCTTATCCATGGGGTCTGCTCATTTAAACATCCTTGAAATCAATATTGCTTCAACTTAGGGTCTAAAGAAGAAATGGCTAGCATTTATAATAATCTACATGCAAACATATGTCATTATGGATAATTATTTATAAAACTGGGAGAAGTAAAAACAGGATCAAAACATGGAAGAAATTATCTATTTTAATGGCAATAGGAGGAAAATACTTCATCCTTTTCTTAAAAATCTCAACAACAAGCATTTTCAGGAACAAAACAAAGCTACTAAAGAGATACTGATGATTCCTACCATGTCCTAAAAAGATCTTGAGACACGAGTGCTCCCCCCACCACTCACAATGAGAAATGAATCAAGAATCCCCAGCAAGAATTCATTTCTCAGCATCCTTGTGTTGGGATAGCAGCCTGGACTTAAGATGCACAAGGTATCCCATGGCAGTGCTCCCCAGGGCAACCAACATACATATGGGGACACTGCTAATATGATCAGTTGCTAACAAGGTTCCCAGAGAGTGAAGAATAAATGGAAAGAGGATGGGTGAGAAGGAGAGCCACAACCACGGCCCACTTAGAATAAACAGGAGGAAGTGCTGCAAAAGTGGCCCATGGCACTGGGGAGGCAAAAGCCTTGGACCCCTCCCTTCTTCCAGGGCACACACATTTCCTAGGGGACCCAGATGTGAAGAAAAACTGCCTTATCTTCGCTCTGCTTTGGTTACTTTGTTCACCCATTGGACCTCATCATGTAGCCCATGTAGCCTGGTTTACCTTGCCGGGGCAGATCAAGGTATAGGCATTTCGCTAAATTATAAAGCAAAACACATTTTCAATGTCTTTAAGACAAAAATAAACATATCTGTGTACCTGGGCTGAAAGGGCACTGTTGTCTAACCTTGAGGAGTGGGCTACTACTGATGTTTTAGCCTAAGGACCTCAGATTCCAGGCTGGCAAGGGCCAGGATAAAGCCCACACCTCACTGCTTTTGTGGTAGGGGTTAGAGAGGTAGGTATAGAAAGTGTGCCCCTTTCAAACGATGTTTTAAAAAGTTTCAGACCTTTCATTTCTTTCAAAGTACTAAGAATAAAAGAACTGAGAAAAGGAAGAAAGAACTCACTAAAGAAAAAATATGAGGGTCTTTTAGAAAAAGTGAAAGAGAATAGAAAAGCAAGTGAAGAAAAGACCAGAAATAAAAGAGTATTGAGAAGAAGAAAAAAGAAAACAAGAGCAGATGTAGGACAACTTGAAAAAGAATGGTAGAATGTGTAAAAAAAAATCTGACTTCACTGACACAAGAAGAAAAAGCAATATCAAATAAAAGGTAAAAGAAAAAAAGCACCACAATGAAAGAGCTTTCAGAAGAAAGAAAATGTCATGTAGAGATAAAAGAGATTTTTTTAATGGAGGGAGATATCCTCCTAGCATTTTTATTTGGTTAGCCAAGGAAGAATATGAATTCTAGAAGAAAGGTGAGAAAAGCAGAGGAGTGAGAGTCACACACACAATTGAGAAGGGGAAAATAAGACAAGTGATGTCAGCAAAGGAAAAAGTCCCATACAAGAAATTTTTGCAATTAAATTAAGTCAACAGCATTGTTGTAAACATTATCTTAGTTTTAAAAAGCAAGCATTTATTGAACCCTGAGCCCGGGAACACAGGGAGGGAGAATAGGGATACTTTAAAGAGAAATGAAGACAAACTAGAATAAAAACTAGATAATTTGGAATAAAAGCACCAGGGAACACAAACCAAGTTTTCTTCCTGCAAGACAACAGAGAGGAAGCCTTCTAAAAATATCTACAGGAATGAATGAATTGATGAATTAATGAAAGAACAGATAAATAAATCTATGGTGAGTCATTTGCTCTCATTACTTGGGCTCCCAGTGATGACGGAACAGTTCCTTGTTCCCCAACACTAATGCCCACCTCATCATAGAACATCTTACACTATTTGCTCTGCCAGAAAAATTGTGATCATCTCTGGGATCCATGGTCTATTCACTGCGGGGCCATCCAGCCCCAATCCCCACTAGGCAGAGAAGATGGAAAAAGAATAGAGCCTTGACCTTTTCAAAACATTTATAAAAATACCTGTTTTATCCCTGGCAAGTTGAATGAGACAACACAATGATCCTCTGAGAAAACCCACACTGAGAATTTTAACAGCCATCTTCATGTCTCTAGAAAAAAATGGCAGTCATGGGGTGAGCATGGCTGAATGGTATGGCCTCCCGACCTGTGGGTCTGAGATTTGGAAACAGCTTAGTTTCCTTCATTCAGGTTGTGTTTAAAGAACTGAGGTGCTAGCTGGGTTTTTTAAATTTAAAATAGCTAAGTCTTAAAGAGGTTGTACTAGGAATTTGAACACTAGACACACACGCACACACATACACACACATTACACTACACCTACAGAAGTCAACACTGAGAATTCTGATATTCCCCTAGAAGACACTGAAGGAGGATTCAACTACTTCCTTCACTCATTGTGACTATCTTTATAATAGGATCCATTTCCCATCCAACAAAATCTATCACTAAATTTAAGTCATTTTTGCTTTAAGCTATATTGCTTTTCAAGGTAAATACTGTGACAAGTTTAAGGAGACACTAGGCAATAATTTTAAAAGATTAAATGTATATTGACCTCAGGCTTAAAAGTGTACAGCTACAGAGGATGGTTTCAGAATAGAGTGTAAATAACAGAGAGCGATCCTAAGACTTGAAGAATGCTTCATCAGTTCTCTAAGCATAAGAAAAGCAAGACTAAGAAGAATGACCAGGCTTCAGAAGAGTGAATCAGAGCTAGACAAACATGTTTTCATGTCAGCCCATGTTTTAAAGATGCATATTAACTATGGAACATTTACATAACTGCATTTAAAATCATGGCATAAGAAGCTGTGCCTCATTTTAAATTGTCAAGAAAGCTGTTAAATAAATAAGACAGACTTGTCCTTTTTAAAAATATATTTTACTGGAAAGCACACTTTTAAAAGGATTCTGAAGAGTTTCTCTCACTAATGGAATTCTTGAAGGTTGCCATGTATATTATTAAGTTTCTTCTCCATTTAGAATGACCAGCTTTATGTCATGTCTGCTTTCTTTAGATGTGAAAATCTGAAATGATCCAAGCATTGGAAGAGCTACTGCAACATTATCACTACCCTTGATTTCTATTTTATTTATTGGCTTGCCTGTTCATTTGTTCGTTTATTTTGGTATCAGGAACTGGGGCCTTGCGCTTGCCAGGCAGGCACCGTGCCACTGACCTAAATTCCAGGCCTGACCTTTAACTTTTTAAAAAATCAAAAATTAATGTTTTTAAACCAAACACCATTGTTAATTTACTTCATCTGATTTATTGTTTTCTTACGTTGAGCACCTAGAAATGGATTATCTTCAACTGAGTAGAAGGTAAACTCAGACTCAAATGTAAGTCATGTCACAGAATCAGAAATTAAGATGACTTATCAAAGTAGAGAATAATAGAATTTTCTCTGAATTACAGGACACTCTAAAAGACATTGTAGGTACCTAATAAATGCATGCAAATTTGAAAATCTTAACAGAAATAAGAACTGTATCAGATATATAAGAATGTGTCTTACTATCTTTAGAATATCTGTTTAAACAGAAATTTTCTTGCTTACAACATAAAGAGGAACTGAGAGGTAAATATCACCATGAGCCTTTTCTGCTGTTCATTGCCTGAAGTCACTTTTTAGTCAAGGCTCCTTGAAGCTAATGGGATGTAGGAGAGAAGATGACCATGAAGATGACCATGAAAAATGGTGCAGCAAATGGAATCCAGTGAGACAGAAATAGACCCAAACATCAGTCTACCACATGTAAAGATATAAACTGTTATCTGGAACCACGTGAACCTTTTCTTATCAATATGCTAAAAGCTCCTATGGGTACCTTTACTGGCTCTGAAAAAAATATTTGCCAAAGGAACTCTGGTGTGAAAGTTTGAAGAGCTGATTCTCTAAAGATATTTATGTTAGCTTAGGTCACCATAGCATCAAGTAAAGGGATGTTTTAGAATCTGATAGCTCTATCTCTATGAAATGTTACTTCTCCCTTATCCTGCCAAGTAACATGTGTCTAGCGAACCTCCAATGAATCTACTAGGCAATATTTAATGACGTCTTGAGCATCCTATCATTTCTAAATTAGAAAAGAAATAAATGTCAGTGCATTTAACCATTTGTCAATGGTAGAAAACTGTCAGTCAAACTATCTTTCTTTTTTGTCCCTCAGAGGGCACATCTGATACCTCTTTGCTTCATAACTGGAGTATATTGACAGATGTGAAAGTATGACTTAAACTCAACCAGAGCAACTTTAAAAAAGGAAAAACTGTGCTCAAGCTTTGCATATACATGGACACCTGCTCTATTTGCATAGCCCAGGCTTGCAGGAAGCTTTAATCAATCATTTTCTGTGTGTAGAATTATCCAACCAGAAAACCATTACTTATTTCACCAGAAAAAATTTGTTTTTCATTGCTGCTAGATTAGTTACATCCTGTCTCACCACTTCTTTCCTTTCATCAGCAAAGTTCATAGGAAAATATATGAATCAATGTCTCAGTCTATTAACAACATTGGTTTATTTTAAATCTCAAAAAAAAAGGTACATTCTGTCATTGTTTTTGTCAGTGAGCATAAAAATTCTGTTACATGCCTCTTCATGTGTATTTATTGAATGGTCTCTACTGTACTAGGTGCTACAAAATTAGTTGACAAATGGAGAAAATTATAGATTAAGTAATTCTAAAACAGTATATGATTTAAAATCATGATGAATGATAAAAGGAAATTAGAAGGTGCTATGTGAAAATAAAAAGAGGGAACCAATGGAATTATGGGAGTTGTGGACAGATCAAGAAAGAAGCAATATTTGAGCTGAGATGTAAATAAAGAGACATTAATTTAGCAAAGAATGAGAAGAAGAGAGAAAGAAAAGCATCCAAAGGAGAAGGAAGTTGCAAGCGAGGAAAGCAAATACAAAGGCGCTGAGGCAGGAGGAAGCCTGCTTGTTGAAAAACTGAAAAAACAGAAAGTTTAGAACTAACACAGAAAGACAAGGAGAAGGCAAAGGGTTTTCCTGATATGATAATGAGTTTTCTCTTCAAGAGCAAGTGGAGGGCCTAGGACGATAGTGGTCTAAGACATTGCCTGGCAAGCACAAGGACCCGGGTTCATTCCCCAGCACTGCATGCCATGCTGGGCCTACATTGTGCCAGCCACTGAAACCAAGCATGGTGATGCACACCTACAACCCTAGTGCTGAGGAGACCGGGACAGAGGATCACTTTGAGTCTGAACTGTTTGGCAATATTCTATATCAAAAAAAAGCAAGTGGAACACATCCAAAGGTTTCAAGGAATGTAATCAGATTCACATTTTCAAAAGCCCAGCTGAGAACAGTGTAGGAGAAATATTAGAACAAGGATTGCATTCAGTTAACCTGAAAACTGATGACAGTAGTGCCTGCTACAGGGAACCAGGGAGTTAAAAAGAGTGTGTGCATGTTCTAGGGAAATTTAGGAGGTAAAAGCAAAGACTTTAACTATACCAAACGTATGAAAATATTAGCAAATCAGTCTTCAAAGCCATTCATATTTATTTAATCTTCCCCTTTGTTATGCCAGATTTGAGAAAAGTTTCTTTCCAAATGATAGTATTTTAAGGAAAAATATAAAGCTCTGTCCAGTGCTCATGCTTTGTAAGGAAAGCATAAGGCCTCTTACATCTTTAGGGCCTATTTCAGGATATAGACATCTTTATTCAGCTGTTTTTCCCCTATCACTATATTCGTAAGGGACTGTCCTAGCTTAAATTTATTTCCTTTATTTGTTAATCTGTAATTATTAATATTTCTTCCATTTAGAGCTAAGCTCTGAATCCCAAGTTCTCTATGTGTGTTCCCAACAACTGGCCCTAGGAAAATGAATAGATTTTACTTAAAATTCTTTGCATAAGCCATACCTTGAAAACATCTCATGTTGCCTTCTCAAGCTTTCTAGAGCTTTTAGTATATTAACATGAAGTACAGATTTCCAAGAAAGAGCCACAGGATATATATATATATGAATTCTACAAGACCCATAAGATCTTGAGTAAAAGAGCCATATACTTCTTGGGTTAGCTTGAACAGATCTTTGCAAGTAATGGGCTTCATAATTTGTTAAATGAATGAAAATATAGATTGAATTACAAACTCTAACACCCAATCTCTCAAATGAGCGGGACAGAGGATTGGTAGTATGCCTTGTTATGAGTGAGAATGTCATAGGAGACCAAGCTTTCTGGAATATGAGGTTACTCAATGATTTAAACTTTATATTTCATTGGTACATCTTAGACATACATAGTGGTAACAGTCATCATAGGGAGTTTGTACTGATAAAGTATAGATACAAATATATGTATAGGCGTAGGTGTAGGTATAGATGCAGATATAGATGTAGATATCATGGCACTGGGGATTGAACTGCAGTCCCTGCACTTTGCCTAAGCTTGTCTAAACAGGCACTTTAGACAGCTGAGCTAACTTGCCAGCCCCTATATGATCTATTTTGCTTTTTTCCCCATTCTCTTCCTTTCTGCTTAACCTGTCTTCCTGTTCGTATTTACCAAAATTTTATTTATATTTTTCCTTCTATTCTTGCACATTACTATACAAAATTTTTATGATCGTTTATTTTAATGCCCAGGCCAGTAAGTTTTTGCAGGTGCAATGATTTGTGTATAGGTGTCCCCTCAAAGCCTCATGTAGTCATGGGGTGGCTTGGCTTCTGGAGTTTGTGATTAACTCTTGAAGCAATGCAGGGATTGCAGGTATGAGTGCTACACCCTGGCCCTGGGGTGGGTAATTTGCATTACAATGAAAGGAAGAGAGAGAGGTTAGCTAGGGCCTAAACTGCTGCCACTCCTTTTTCTCGCTGCTCTTCACCACTACCATGAAAGGTTGCTGTCTGCCATGCGCCTCTCTACCTTGGGGCCAGCTGAGTATGGACTGAAACCTCTAGTACCTGTGAGCTTAATAAACCTTTCCTTCTTTCAGTTTGGGTGTCAAATATTTGTCCCACCAATGAGAGAAGAGTATCTAGAGATAGTAGGTTACCAATTTGCAATTTCTGGAACATTCTAAAACATAATACAGTTAACTACTTTAAAACAGAATTACACTCAACAGCCAAGACAAGTTGGTCTAGTGGTGGAAGTAATCAAGAATCCCCCTGGGAAATCCATGAAAATGTTCTTTCCTTTTAAGGAATCCAAACATTTAAATGTTGACTAGGCAAATTGTTGTTTCCATTTTTCAACTGTCTAGTTAACGAAAATTAACTCCTTTGTTTCCTTCAGACATGATCAAAGACCCTAAAAAGAGATAAATTAACAAATAATGTGGTCAAATACAGAAGGAAATTACTACTCCATTTATCTGAGCACATCTTTCTCACTGGTTCAGGAGAGACCAGGTCACTCAGAAATAAAGAGCAATAGAAAAACAATCCCATCTGAAAAATCACATTATTATGATGCAAGAGTCAGACACATGAACTGCAAGATAATCAGAGTTTACATACGGGATCATCTATGTGCTTTGCCAAAAAGAAGAAATGGCACCACTCAAATTTCAGTAATCTCAGTTATTTAGAAATCTAATTTATCATTTTATTCATTTCATAACTGACAGGGTTTTTTTGGCGGCACATTAAAGAGATGGGAAAGATAAAAGAAGGCTTTCTTAACTCCAAAGACACAGAGAAGATCGAGGGCAGACAGGTCAGATAGATCCTCCGGCTTGAGACAAAGAAAACTGGGGCTTTTATGGACTTCTTTTAGGGGTAGATTTTGCGGTGGATGTTTAGAAAATCTGAAGTACTGATTGGGGTCTTTCCTGTGGCAGAAGGAAAAGTGAAAGGATATTGCACCCTGGGCTGGGTTAGAGAAGAAGCGGGGAGGTGGTCTCTGGGCAGACAAGCTGTTGTGTTAAGGGTTTCAGTCATATTAGATGACCACCATAATAATTCAGCAATTCATACTAAGGCCAGAACCTATCAATAACCTCAATTTTTTTCCTTTCTTATTTAGATTTGTCCACTTCAAAACTAGTAGGCATAGGAAAATATGCATTCAGTATATTTATTTTCTTGTAGTTCATTAAACCTATGCACTTATTCATGTGTGCATGTACACACATGCATGCATATATGCACACATATACACACATCATTCACGCAAGATTGGGTTTTCTGTTTTTTATTTGTGGTATTATTATAAAAGGAGCTTTATTGCTTTTCTTTTCCTAAAATCTATTTGTGTATCTTTTTCTCCTTTATCATTTAGAAGTCCAGCAAGAATAGTGGAGGAAAAAATTATGGGGGTAGCCATGGTTCTATTTTGGAAAAATCAATTGTATTTTTTAATGAAGTGTTAACTTGAAAAAATGAGATTTTTTACTGCTAATGGAACCGTGTTTATAATAACACCTCTCTAACCTGAAGACAACTTGTTTCATGACCTCAACCGTCTAAAAGAGATCCAAGAAAATAGAATTGAGCTAATCAGTCCGTGAGAGCCAAAATAGGTAATAACAACAAAAAATAATGCTATCGCCTCCTGCAGCCAGGTCAGGTTGTCTTTAAATCCCTTTAAAGGCTTTCATAAACATAATCTCATTTGATCTTCCTAACAATGTTAGAAAAAAGAAAGGATTGGTGATATTATTCCCAGTTTTTAGATAACAAGTCTGGGCTTGCCTTGTAGTATTCTGCCCTCATGAGAACAATGGATGGGCACTGTTAATAATTGTACCAGGACAACAGAAATAAAAATGATGATCCCAGGCAGGCCCGAGGAATGATCGCCCTAGAAATCCGATGCTTTATGTCATGCCTGCGCTTAGGCAGGCTCCATGACCTTTCTCCCAGAATTTATTCACTCCCTGTAATTGTTGATAGATCTGTTCCTATACAGGATGTTGGGCCTCGTATATAGCTCAGCAGCACAGCGCCTACCTGGCAGACATGAGGTCTTGAGTTTGATTCCCTGTACCAAATTTAAAAAAAAATTTTTTTTTTTTAACTAAAAACAAAAGGAAAGAAGACGTTATCTGTGGACTACCGGTGACAAAAGCAAAGTCGGCAAGAAGCACAGGACTGACCTGAAGAACAACCCAGACACAGTAGGCCCGTGATCCAAATCACAAGGACAAGGGGCTTGGTGAATGTGTAGCTAGTGTTCTATTCAAGTATCAGATCACTTCTGAAAACACAAGCAGTGCTCCGGCTTTGAATCATAGCAATGAAAGTGTTCTGGTCTCAAGACCCTATTCCCTAGGACTGCTGCGCCCATGAATTGGTTAGAGGAGTAAGAAATGAGCAAAGAGAAAGAACAAAGGTGTGGCAAAGAAAAGCAGAGCCACACGGGGTCTGCAAACAACAAGCAGAGATTTAGCCCTAGGCAGGATCCTACGAAAAGAGCAGGTCCTGGGTGTGCACACGGCTAGGACTCTGGAGAGCCCTGATGTCAGATTTAGGGCAATAGTTCCCCAACTATTTTAGCTCTGGTTTCTGCTAGGTTTTGCAGCCAGAGGAAGTTCTTCAAGTGGCTTCAGCTGACCAGAAAGAAGAGCCATCTCCTGGGAACCCAGTCATGAAAGACTTCATCTTCTGATCCTGGTCATTGCCTATGGATGGTAAAAGGGTACTGTTGGTCCAGGCACTCACTCCAACAGCATCTTATCTCTGACTAGCATTTCCTGTTGTTACTCAGCTTTGTGGCCAGCTTGCCAAAATACTGTGGAAGGTGCTGGGGAGATAGCTAAGTAAAATAAGTCCTTGCCTGGCAAGCTCAAAGACCTGAGTTCAATCCCCAGTTCCACAAAAAAAAATTTATCTATAAATGAGGGGACAGCATCCTTTAGGTCACAAGTCAGTAAACTGTAGCCCACAAGATAAATCCAGCCAGCCACCTATTTCTATTTTATTTTTTAAATAATTTTATTGAGAAACAAATAGCAATAAGACAGTTTCAAAACCGATTAGTAGGACAGTTTCAATAATTAATACATTGCATATTGTTGTTTTGTTAGTGGTCATTCATTGTACAAGATGTAGACATGATATCCTATCCACTTTTTTTGTTTAATTTTGTCAGAAAAGGGTATTCCATTGTCATTTAAATATTGTAGGTGGGTGAATCTTTTTAAAAAATAAAGTTTTGTTGAAATCTAACTACTATCATCCATTTATAGTTCTCCAGCTGCTTTCTATGACCAATGAGGAAGTTAAGAAGCTACACCAGAGACATGATCTACAAAGCCAGAAATATTTCCTGTGTAGAATATTTACTGCTTTGTAAGACAAGTTTGCCAATAACTGACTATAGATATTGTTTGTTTTTTGTCTTTTTGAGACAGGATCTCACTATGCAGATCAGGCTGGGCTTCGTCTCACTTTGTAGCCCAGACTGGTCTTGAACTTGCAATGATCCTCCTGCCTCAGCCTCATGAGTGCTGGGATTACAGGCATGCACCACCATGCCCAGCTTATTCTTATTTCTTGAGTACTTATTCTTATTTATTTATTATTCTAATTATTCATTATTTTTACGTATACATATGTACAAGTAGAGAAATCCATATATACACACTGGACAAAGATGTTTCTATTGCTAATGATATATCCTTAAACTTTTCTGCCTCTGCCTCTCTAGAAGTTTCCCTACTCATCCTCTTCCTCTTGAGGTTTTTCTTATTCCCTCATTTTGCTTCTACCACTTTCCCTCTTTTTGTGTTCACCTTTCTTTTTACTGGTGTTTTGTTTTGTTTTGTTTTGTGGTACCAGGAATCAAACTCAGGACCTTGTGCTTGCCATAAAGGTGCTTGTGCCACTGAGCTATATTCCTGGCCCTGTTCAACTTTCTTAAAAACATTTGTCCTTAATTAACTCCATATAACTAATAATGCTTTAAAGTTATACAGTGTTGTCTTTAGAAAGCATAAAGACTTCTGAAACTACTATAACATAATGTCAAAAATAAAACAAGCAAAAACAAAACTTTTCATCTTTGTCTCAAGGAGGCATCTTTCCTTTCCGCTTTTCCGGGAGAAAAATCACCCCTGTGCTCCTATCCCGCAGTCCCCAACCCCCATGCCTAAATGAAAACGCGTGCCTGGCCTTCCACGAGCTCTTTCTCTGCCATTCCTCTCACCTGCGCCATCAACCTTTAATTTCAGCTCCGCACCTTCGCCTCTCCCTGACAGCTGTGCACACCCCACCCGACCTTGACCAGCTCACTTCCTGCTGATTCTGCTCTTTTCATGCTTTCATATTCTTCTGATCATACCGCTAGCATTTTGGCTAAATGCCTTCTCCTCATATCTAAAAATCCCTCTCCTCTCTGATATTTTTCTTTCTACATCACTTTAAATCACATGGCAAAGCTCTATTTTTACCTTTTCTTTAAATATACTTACCCTTGAGCATTCAACAATTCTCATTTCTTTTCTGGAATACCCAGGGAATCTCAGATAGAGAATACCCACTGGGCACTGAAATATTTGTATTTCAGCAATCAGCCTTGGGGTTCCTTTCCTAGCCTTCTGCCATTAAGAGGACTAACGCAAAACATTGAAACAAACCACAGTATATACTTTTCTCTGTGGTAAATCTGAGAACAATCAATCAATTTCAACTGATAACAAGGGACTGTGCATCCCATAATTATAGCTAGACCTGCTGCAGTTTGGTGCTGGTAAAGAAAAGAAACGGAGCTAACCAGGGAAGTGGGTAAGCCATCTAGTTGAGTGTCTTTCTCATCCACACTGCCAATTTATTTTCAACACCAACCAAAGGGCTAGTAGGATGTGAAGCAGGGCACGTTAACCCTAAAGCACCTCAATTATGGGGTAATCTTAAAAATGTAAGATGAAAACTAACATTTAGTGAGCTGTCAGTGTATGAGAGTCCAAATGTACAGTAAGCACAGTACATTGTGGAATCGTCACTCAAGTCCTCACAGAGCCAGGGCATGCAATAATTTAGATCGTACACTGCATGAGCCTGCCACATTGAAGAAGATGGTCGCATCGTGAGCCTCTTTATTACCTGAAGATATTTCATTATGCCATTCTTAACCTGTATAAGTGAATTATATGTTGGTTAAGGTCAAGTAAATCATGTTCCACTTGGATTTATGAAAGAATAGCATGCTTTTAAGACTTTGATGGTCTAGCAACACTCAAAGTACCCTGTGTTTCTAAACAAAAGTTGGTTTTCTCATTGGAGTCCTAATTAATATCTAAAATTCTTCTTTTAGTCTCTTGACACCATCAACATACTGCAGTTCATTTGTTTTCTGTAGTGAACAGAGTCCCATCTTAAATACACAGACACTCTCATTATGATACAAATAGTGAGGTAGTAGCAGCTAATATTAATTTAGCATTAATAATATACAAAGTAAGTATTAAATTGACATAAATTAGAGATTACTATGTAACGATCTGCTAATTATATTAGAGCATTTGTTTACTTGTTGCTATGGAAATTTCATAATTAACTGCTATTAAAATTTTTGGCCTGTTACATATCTATTATTTCTAAATTTGATTTTCTAATTATTGTGATTAAAAGTTCCAGTCATATATTATGTTTAATAATTTAATTTATGTTATTTATTCACAGTGATTTTTGTTTGCATAATTGTAATTAATGAGAAGTATATAAAATAACCTCAATTTTTTTTTCTTTACTTGAGGAATGGGAACCTTTCTGTAGTTCACACAAAGAGAGTCTATAGGTTAGCAAGCCGCTCCAACCCTTCCATCCTCCTTGAAGTACGTCTGGCTATCACCTCCATTTCACAAATCACTAACAAACTTAGAAATGATAAACAAGTCGCCCAATTCCCTGAAAATGGCAAACATGATTCAGACCCCAGCTTGAGCCAGAACTCTGCGTAAGCAGCCAAGCTATCTGCCAAGGAACTTTAGGCACCCCTCCCCACCCTCAGAGTGCGCCATCCTTACTTGCCTGCCATGCATTAATCAGTTTGCCATCACTGGAACAAAGTAATCAAATACCTGCAAATAAAACAAGAAGTGATTTTTTTTTTTTTACTTTTTTTTTTTTCGGGGGGGTTTTTTTGGTGGTACCAGTGATTGAACTCAGGACCTTGCACTTGCCAGGCAAGCACTTACTCCACTGAGCTATCTCCCTAGCCAAATGTGGTTTATTTGGGCTCCAAGCTTCACTGAGTTCCATCCATGGTTTTCAGGCTCCAAGGTAGAAACAGCCTGACAAGGGGCCCGGCCAGGGAACACTGCTGAACATATGGTGGTCAGGAAGCAGAGAGGAAATGGAGGAGCCAGGACAACAATACTCCTTTCAAGTCATGTCCCAATGACCTGTCACTAAAGGCCAGGCTCCTCTTCAAAACATGAGACATGTGGGGACAGTTTTTACCTAAGCCATAACATAACACTGCCTAGACAGACAATGCTATTGACGTCACCGGATATGAAACAAAAATGGACCACATTCTTCTAGAAAATCACAGTGGTCAGTGGCCAAGGATCACAGTGAGCAAGCTGGAAATACAAGTCAGCCCTGGATTTCCAAACCATGTGTACAATCTAGGGTGCTGAGATTTGAGTGGCCCCACAAAACTCAGGTGGAATTTGTATCCCACTGTGGGGTCTGAAGAAGTGGGGCTTTAGGAGGTTATTAGGTCATCTTGGCCCATCCCCATGAACGAGGTTAATTGGCGGTCATGAAATTAGGTCTATTATAAAAACCAGGAAGGTCTGGTCTCTTTTATGCTCCCCTCTCAGTGAATGATGCTCTGCGCCACCTTGGAATTCAGCAGTAGCTTCTTACAAAAAGTGCTCACCAGATTCCAGCTGCAGCCCTGTAGCCTTCTACCTCTAGAACTGAGAACCGAATGAAACTTTATTCTTTGTAAATTACCCAATCTGTACTGTTCGACTACAGCAACAGAAAAGGATGAAGCCACAAGGAGAAACGAGAGGTACATTTTGCTGAGAAGCAGATCTCAACTCCTATTTTTCCAGGACCTTTCCTCTCACACCCTTGGTGCTCCTCCAGTACAGCAGCATGCACCCTGTACACTGTTACACTGTTTCAGTTGCCCACTCATCCAAGCCACGAACCAAGGAATCGGCCTCAATCGGCCTTAGAGAAAAACCTCTGCCTTTCTCTCCCCACCCCACCGCTTCACCAAGATTAACACATTAGACTTGGAAAACATCTCACAAACCCATCCTCCATCATCTCTTATCAGGATTACTGTAGCACCTGACATGCTCTTGACCAGCTTCTCATTAGGACACTAACTCATCTCTAAAGTGTTCTCCCCACTGCAGGCAGATTCGCTTTTCACCAGTTCATGATTTGCATTTACCAGAATCTTTGAGTTCCCAGACTTCAAACCCCACCCCAGCCAGAAGGTCCTGCACCATCCCACAATCCCACCCATAAGGCCCTGCACAATCCTGCCCTCTTTTGAATGCCTCTCCACGTTCCTTCTAAAGCCTTTCTAATTCTCAAACACTCCCAGCTCCCACCTACCCTCAGCCATGGCTTGCTGTCTCTTCTGGTCCATTTTATGGCCTCATCTCTATAAAACTCACCCAGCACTTCAGGGCCTCCAAGTGAGTGCCTGACCTTGGCCTTTCCCAGCAGCCTGTGGTCTGAGCAGGTCACTGTTTGAGTGTCTCCTGAATTGTATCTTTATTTTTCCTTCAAAAATGTTTATCATGATTTGTGAATACGACTGTAAAGTGGTTATCTAATATGTATCTACATGTATTGATTAACGTCTGTCTTCCCAGGTTGTATGAACTGCCTTTGGGGAATGTCCACACGTTCCACACTCATCATTTGGATCTCTGCACTGAGAACAAAGCACAGGTCACTAAATTCCTGTTCAATGGCAAAAGAACTATGTAGCTTTGAGCAAATTACTTAAACTCTCAGTTTCTCTTTGTTCAATGGTGAAAAAGGCATAGTAACAATGCCTGCCTCAAAGGTCTTTGTAGTGTAGCTATTTAAAGTGCCAGACAGAGTAGGCCCTCAAGACAGGCCAGTTACTCTCACTGCTATTTTCTACGACATGCTAAGGGTAAAAAGGTTAGTCCCAATTTGCACCTTCTCTTAATCCTATAAGATAAAAACCATTTGGACAAATAAACTCCCATTCCAGAGTAAGAGTTTATCCTTTGAACTATCAGATCTGGCTTAAGGCAAAAATATGGATTAGATAACATACAGGATGTCTCCTAACTTCTGTCCCCTAGGAACCCTCAAGAGTTCCAGTGCCTGTGTCACAAGCCTCACGTTGCAGGGAGGACTGGCCAACTCCTACTCCAAAGGGTTGACTTGAGAAGGCGTACGTGGGTGCGTGCGCGTGTGCGTGTGTGTCTGTGTGTGTGTTCCTGCTAGTCAAAGTTCTTCAAAGGCAAGAATCATCTGAAAAATCAGCTGTTTGTCATTTCTATGTTCATATCCAAGTTAACTAAGGTGACTGAGTTTCACTGAATGAATGAATGCAAGACTGAATGAAGGAGAAGGGGATGACAGCTCATACAAGGTGGACCGATACACGATAAGGATGAGTCCCAGGTAGTCGACTGGGCTCCCAGAGAAGGTGATAGGGGAGTCTAGGGCACAGCTTCTGTTCAGATGGCTTCGAGGGACACTGGAGGACGGAGCTCCGCTGTGAGGCAGCTGCTTCCTGCTTTGCCCTCTCCCACCACACCCCTGTGTCAGGTCTTTGAACCTGGCAGTGGAGCGATTTCTTAACTGTTACTAGCTTCTTCATCTGTAAAATAGGGCTGATGACAATGACCTTCCTCTATTCTGTGGGATAATGAACTAATAATTGCAGGTTCCTCTGAGGGTATAAAGAGCAATACAAGCGCTAAGCTAAGCATCACAGGATCCCCATAAGTCTCTGCAGCCTCTTCTCAAAGCACTGTTCTTGGTGCTGCTCTCACCTGGAAATGAGCGAACAATGCCTTTGTGTCATTCAGCAAATGCATAATGAGTGTTAGGTGTTGATAAAGGTTACTTTGCAATGTAACTTTATTTTAAAATGGAGGGGAGGATGGTGAAATCCGATGGCTATGGAAACAAGTAGAAGGGGAGAGTGGATGGTAAACAGAGCCCCGAGGCCCACACTGTGGTGGCCAAAGAACCCTGTGCCCACCCATCTGAAGGAGGACAGGATCAAGGGGAGAACCTGAGCAGGACCCTCAACTCCAGGGCTTCGCATGCATGCACCTGCCAACACAGCTCGGCGCAGTTTACAAGAAAGAATCCCTGATACCCAAGACTTGAACGTTGCTTGTGCCCCGTCCTCTTTCTCAGGCCCCTGGGTCTTTGCTCTGTGTGTTCACTGGTGAGGAGATGTTGTTTTTCTTTCACTATCACCTTTCCAAAGAGACAAGTGGCTGGCACTATGATTATGAAGCTCGTCCTCTGCGTTTTTCCCTTAATTCTCTCCACAGAAATGGTTCCCGGCTCCTGGCCAGGCACGCTGCTAAAGCCAGAAGCCATGGGAAGTCACCCTAGTAGGGGCTACACCCTCATAGGATGTTAAAAAATTCAAAACCTATTGATCACTTAATTTCATACAATGTTGAAAGATTGGTATTGATCCCTTTCATGTTCCCTTTTGATTTAGACAAAATAAATAACTGTCTTGTCCCTTTCTAAGTTTAGACTTTCATACTCTAGCAGTTTTCAGGTATCTGGTAATTCTCCAAGCTAAATCCTTAAATGTTAGAGTTAACTCTTAAATCATGTTTTAAAAAAAAAAAAGCTATAGAAATTTACAATGTACTCATCTCCCTATCTTCCTTTAACTAATACCCAACACACAATGCTCACATACCCCTGTATCTTTTACTGCCTTGACTATAGGGATTTTATGTTTCTTATTTGGCATTGCTGTTTATAGTCATTCCTCCATAATTCTGGTTTTTGCTGACCTGCTTTTATTTCAGTATCCTTTCAAAAAATTCTGTGCTTATTCAAACTTTGAAAACTGTTGGTAAACGCTGCAAAATTTTTCTTCACATGGAACAAGACCGCCACCTAGTGGCCAGACCAGGTTCCCCTCCATACCCAGTTACAGATTATTCTGTTTTATTTCCCAGGACTGTGCCACAGATATGTCCATAAAGGACATCTAGCCCAGCCACCTCGTTTTTCAGATGAGTAAACTGAAGGTCAGAAGATTGCCTTTCTTTCCAGCCCTGTATGCCACAGTGAAACCAGTGCTCAAAGAGGCTTTAACCAATGTCAGCCCTCAGTGTTGGAGCAGACCTTCCAGGGCAGCCAATCCAAGCCTTCTATCATATAGATGAAAAATTATAGACTCCTGATTTAGGTGAGTATGGAGGATACTTAAGAAAAGTTACAATAAAAAAGTAGGCATGGTGGCGCATGCCCGTTATCTCAGCGCTCAGGAGGCTAAAGTAGGACGATTGCCATGAGTTCAAGGCCAGCTTCAACTACATAGCAAGACTGCCTCAAAACAACAAAAAAAGAGGAAAAATAGAAAGAGGAGCCAGGAAGATGGATCAGTGGAATAAGTGCTTCCCTGGCAAGTGCAAGGGCCTGAGTTCAATCCCTGGTTCCGCCAAAAAAAAAAGAAAAAGAATAAAAGTAGTAGTATTAAGAAACAGAAGCAGTAGAGTGAGCAGTAAAATTGATAGAAATTATTCCTATGTCAAAAAAATAAATTGCAACAAAACCATTTAGTACTTCAAACACAATAACTAAGAAAGACTAGAATAAAATGACAGTGCATGAGTTACTTTATAATTCAATTAATAACCTAGAGTGAACCATCAAATCCATTGGAGAAAATGTAGCTAACTCGGTGATTAGACACTGTATCAGCCAGCACTCAGTAGAGAAACAGATGTAACGCAAGATATATGAGGATTTACAAGATTGGCTTACAATGATCGCCCACAGAGTCAGGTGTGGAAGGGCAGGAAGGGGCTGTCAGTGCGCTGGAGATCTGAAGGATGCAGTCAAAGGCCTCAGCTCACTGTAGTGCCCTGTGTGAGTTCACATGGAGAGACCTGAAGGTGTGCGCTGGAGGCCTGGAGGGGACATCCAAGGTGAAGCCCAAGGCTGCTCCGAAAGAACAGAAGGCAGCCTTTCCTCTTCCTTTCCTTTCACTCCACTTTGGAGACAATCCTCCCAGGGTGGCTCTCCCACACACAGGACTACACTGAGATGCCTCAGCTGGGCGTTTCTTATGCAAGTTGACACGATCCGTGAACTATCACAAACATCAAATATTGAAATCAATGAGTATGATATAAAATTACCAGATCTCACTATAATCAGGACGTCAAGGACAAATGGGTTAATAAGTGTAATAAATTGAAAATATTTAAATTCAATTCTTTTTGAGAAAATTGGAAATGTCCTACAAATGTATAGATCATACATGAAGAATCAAAGGAAGTTTTCCAAGTCTGACAAAAACCCTAATAATTTTTGTTATATGGCCAATAATGGGTTTGTGACACTATTAAGAAATGTTTCTAAATTATCAAAAACAAAGACCAAATTTCAGTCAGTCATAGTAAGACTTAGTGGTAGATCGAGTTCATCCTTCTATTCTATACATGGAATGTATTCTCAAAAAAATATATTGCATATTATTGTTTTTTAATAGTCATTCATAGTACAAGATGCAGACATGATATCCTGTCCACAAACACTATTAATATAAATCTTTCTATTCATTGAATTAAGAAAAAGTAGCTGCATATCTATCCTAACTATTTTAAATATATAGATACAAAATGGTCCTTCATTTGTATCTCCTTTTTTAGTTTAGTTTTGTCAGAGAAGGGTATTCCTTTGCCATTTAAATATTGTAAGTGCATGAATTCAGCAAAATATTCCAATATAGCTCAGTAGTCCATAACAGTAATGGGTTATCCATAGGACTGGAAATGTCAGAAGTTGCCCTATTAATATTCCTACTAATGTTGTACATATTAATACGGTGCAATGCTAGTAGCTTCAAGCTTAAAACAAACAAGCAAATATCAAAAGAGTTACACAGAAAGTCATTTTTGTTGTTGTTGTTGTTTTTCGGGGGTGTTTTTTGCAGTACCAGAGACTGAATTTGGGACCTTGCGCCTGCCAGGCAGGCATTTATGCCATTGAGCTACGTCCCTGGCCCAAGAAAGTCACTGTTCAGAAACTCACTAAGGAAAACTGACAGGGATTTGGGGTCAGTGTACCATGCTCCATTTTGTAGGTTTAGGGACTAATACAAAAAAAAACACACTTTTATAAATTGCATGTCATATGCCTATTATTAGGCAATAAAATTAATATAAAATACATTGTAATAATCATTTTATACAGAAAGACATTGTTAAACTGAAATAGCTTAGCAATGGAGGATATCACACAGTGTGGTTTTATGAAAGTTTTATGTATAGGAGGTGACTATTACAGGATTGTAATGTAAAAGGCACTTCTTACTGTGAGCCATAGCTTAAAATGTTTGAAAAATAAAGAGAAGGAATAGGAGGGTGGCTGTATCGTGAAGCATAAGAGAAGAAGAATTGTAGAGACGGCTTTCAGACAGTGTGGTGATTTACAGCAAGTATTTGTAAGTTCATTAGAACTTAGGATGCTTTTTCCTATAGAAATAATAGTTTAAGTTAAGACTAGATTTACAAAAACCACAAAAGGCTATTTAACTCACACGTAGTATATAAATAATATGATTATGTAGGCTATGATAAGATATGATTGATACAATCTGACATGACTAATAAAATAATGCAGTATAAATGAAGCATTCTGTCACACAACACAATAAGTATGTATTTGAAAACATTATTCAACATTTATAATAAATCATTTAAAATTTTGTACTGCCATTTGATTTACTATAATTATGACCTGAATCTTTCTGATGGGTTAGAACCAATCACACTGCCTCACTGGCATCCCCAGAAAGAACAAAAACAATACTAAGTGGGCAAAAAAAAAAAAAATTTAATAGGCAGTAGTAAGGTCAGAGGATGTATTTGCTTTAAGTTATAGCATTTGTAATTCTTTCCTTAAGATAGCTTTCTGGTGTTAAAATTGTTGATGCCTCCAAATAAAGAAGCAAAAGAATAAAGAGTTATGTGCAATGGCTAAGCTTAATAAAAATCTGCAGAAGGGCAAGTCCCCTTGCGTGAGAGCCACAGAATATAAATGAGCGTGCAGTCCTCTGAGTCTACTCTGTCCTGTGTTGTGACACAACAAGGGAATTGTATCTGGATGATTATTCGATTCAACAGCATAAAAGAATTGATCTCAACACCATACAATTCACGTGCCGATCATATATAGCTAGAAATACAACTTCTAGATAAGTGTGCACAGACAGGAAGAAAGGAGGAGAAAACTGGACATCAGTGGAACCCTTTCGATGTGAGGGGCACCATGTTGGAGCCATTGCGTGCATCACCTTGGAAGTGCAATGAAACATGCACATTTTGTATTACCAGTTTCACTTTACAGTTAAAGAAACTGTATTGGTTTTCTGTGACTGCTATAACAAGTTACCACAAACCTAGATTTACAAAAACCAATTTTGTTGAGATAGAAGTATCAATGAGACAGTTTCAATACAGGTTAGTAGGACAGTTTCAATAATTAATACATTGCATATTGTTGTCTTCATAGTAGTTATTCATAGTATAAGATGCACATATGGTATCTTGTCTAAACACTGTTAGTACAAATCTTTTTTCTTATTTAACTAAGAGAAAGTAGCTGTATATCTATCCTACTTTGTATATACAGATATATGTTCTTTTCACTGCAAAATGGTGCTTCGTGTATATTCCCCTTTTTTGTTCACTTTTGTCAGAGATGGGTGTTCCATTGCCATTCAAATATTGTGGGTGTATGAATTCAGCAAAGTAATCCAACATAGTCCAGCAATCCATAATAGTAGTGGATTATCCCCAAGGCTGGCAATGTCAGAAGTTGTTGACTTGAGCCTTTTACAGCTCAGCATATTAAAACCCGAGTGATCTGATACAAATATATTATATATCCTACAATTCTATAGTTTGGAAGTCTAAAATAGGCCTCTCTGGCTAAAATAAAGATGTCAGCAGAAGACCTGAAAGATAGCTCAGTGGACTAAAGCACCTGCATAAGCAAGCTTAGGCAAATGCAGGGACTGTTGTTCAATTCCCAGCACCACACACTGTGCTAACCCCACACCCAGGACAGGCTGAGCTGGTCAGAGTCCGGGCCGGGGGGGTACACACCTGTAATCCCAGCACTGAGGAGGCTGAAAGAAGAATGACCACCACAAGTCCAAGCTGCATAGTGAGACCCTGCAGCAACCAAACACATTTTTTAAAAAAAAGGAAAACAAAAGATGTCAGCAGGCAGCATTCCTTTCTGTAGTGTCCTGGGGTGGGGGGGGACTCTCTTGGCCTTGACCTTTCACCTTTGAAGTTGGGAACATGGAGCCAAGTCTTTCTCAGGCCCCCATCTCTGTTTCTCATTTCCTTCTTCTTTTAGGATTTTTATGATTATCTTGGGCTCACTCAGATAATTCAGGATAGTCTCCCTATTTTAAAATCTGATGATTGGCAACCCTAATTGCCTTTTGTCATGTGTGTCACCTGATATATTTATATGTTTCAGAGATGAGGGTGTGGTCCCATCTTTTGGAGACTGATACTCAATCTACCACAAAAATTAATGGTTAAGTCCTTTGGCAGTGTTGTAACTCATACCAAGAACCTCATGCACCCAAAGGTGGGAATTTCTGGAAGAAGATTGGATGGTGGAGATCTAGAGCTGACTTTCTTTTAGAAGGTGGGACCTGGCTGGAAGTGGCTTATGGAGGCGAAGACCTGGAAGGGTGTCCTAGGTCTCCTTTCCTGACTCCTCCCTCCTCCTCCTGCTCCTCAGGTGCCGTGATGTAAGCGCCTTGCCTCTGCTAGAGCCTTCTGTGTGCCACTTCTGCCTGAGAACTCACTGAGCAGAGGCTGTGACCCTGAGTCAAAATAATTCTCTGTTTTACATTGTGGGTGTCAGGTAGCTTGTCTCAATGACAAGAAAGCAGCTAAGACACATGCCCATGGTCATATAAGTCAGGCAGAAACTGGATTCTTACCCAGATATGCCTGACTCTACCTCCCATCCTGTGTGCACTGTACCTTGCTGTGTAGTTTGTGTATTTAAAATGCGCAACAATCACCAAAGTTTGAGTCCAATCAGGAAATAGATCTTGAGCTCACTGTGGCAATTAGTGTGTCAAGTACCACACTAGTGGTAGCTACACAAAGGTGAATAAAATGTATCATTCTCTTTGTAGAGCTGAGAATCTGACACAGGAGATCAGGACGTATTATTATCATAGTACAATGCAGCATATGATTATGCAAGTTATATGGCAGTGCAGTATGTATTCTGCCAGATTTATGAAGTACAGTACAATAGGAACTCAAAGTAGGAGAGAACAGGATGAGAGCAGCGGAAGTAGCAAGAAAACAGTATCAGGAAGCTTCTCACAGGAGTCCAGTTAGTACTGGGCCTAGAAAGATGAAAGATTCCTTATATCAGGGCAAATAAAGTTCCATAGGTATTCTTGCATGATAGCTGGTCTTGGGACCTAGTAGAGGAATCAAAGGAAAGTGTGACAGGCATGAACAAGAAGTTTGGACTCAGACTGTGTCAACATCAAATGGTGAAGAAACAGGTTTGAATTTTCTCCTTTTAGATGAGAAACAGGAACCTGGAAAAAGTTTAAGCAAAAAATAAGCATGAGCAGATCTGCCTTCAAAATGTAAGTTTATTGGACAGATGGATACAACTATTTCATGATAGATATTCTTGAGAAGAAATACAAGATGATCAACACCAAGAATGTTAAAGTTTGAGGACAACTTGGACTTTTCAAGTTGTATATTCCTGTAAAACTAGCTAATCATAAAAAGAATATTTTCATTTATTCATTTAGCAAATATTTGCTGAAAATCCTTTATGTAATGTGCTTTGTGCTAGGTGAATGATCAGTTCCCAGTATTGACAAACAGATATTACCCTGTTTTCGCGGATCCTACATATCAGTAGGGAAGATCAAAATGTATGTATGGAAAACCAGGTTAAATAACAAAAATAACAGTGAAACTAAGAGATGGTTGTACTGAAGCAGGCAAACAAAGCTTGGCATAGAAGTAGTCTCTTGGACAGAAATGACAGAGTGATATTTATTCTGAATGGCCAGACTGTACTTGTTAAAATACTGAAATAGGACGCAGCCACATCTGCCAAAAATAGAAGCTTCCATTCCCCCCCAGATACCCATGACTGGTGGCTGAGCCTCGCTGGATTCTCCCTTGGGGTTGCCTAGAAGTCCTCCTGGAGCAGGGTCCAAGGACTTAATTCTTGCCCTAAAGAGGGCCTCCAAGATCTTGCCCCAGCTTTGTGACCTGTATCATCCTCTCCAGTTGTTAGACATTGTAAATGGTTGGTAGTTCGCTTAGTGGAGACGTACACAGAGAGGAAGGGGAGCAGTTTTTCTGAGCTCATTCTACCAAAATGGAACTGTACTGACTGACATGAAGACTGCTTTTTTTTTTTTTTTTTTTTTTTTTTTTTTTAATATGCCTAGGTATTGAACCCGTGGCCTTCTCCCGGCCTACACTACCAGGATAGGTACTTTGTTTTTTGGCTTGGGAAGTTTTGTTTTGTTTTATTTCATTTGAGATGCCATGCCACTAAACCATTAAATTGCCAGGTAGGATTCAGACGTGTGATCTTCCTGCCTCATCCTCCTAGAGTACTGAAATTGTAAGAGTTCACCACAATGCCTGGTTTAAAATTCTGCTTAAACAAGAAAAAAAAAAAAAAAAAAAAGAACCAAAAAGATCATGGATAGTGGTACACATCTATAATTCCAGCACCCAGGAGGTGGAGGCAGCAGTGTGAGGCTAGTGGGGGCTCCAAAGTGAATTTAAAACCAGCATGGCTATACACTGAGACTCTGTCTCAAAAACAAAAAACAGGGGCTGGCAAGATAGTTTGGAAGTCTAAGCACATGCCTAGAAGCGCGAGGACCTGGGTTTGACCCCCAGTACCATACCACATGCTAGTTCTGGAACCGCAGGCATGGTGGTACATGCCTGTAATCCCAGCACTGGGGAGGCTGAGACGGGAGGGTCACTATGAGTCCAAGCTGCATAGCATGACCCTATATCAAATAAATAAATAAAAGATTTTTAAAAATTGAAAGGAACAGCATAAAAGAAAACCTAAAAGAAAGGCAGTGTTAAGTAAATTAACTTCCTATCTTGTTAGAATTTGTCAAAAAAAATGTCTTGACAAGGAGATCACCTTGAAGTTGAGACAAAAAAAGAGACAGTTTTAGCCAGCTGAAGAGTGGGAGGTGATTATGTCAAGCGGAGAAAACTGCATGTACTAGAAAGGAAAGTAGGCAGGAGCCTGGCATGTGTGAGGAACTGAGAAATGGAGCATGGCTGAAGTACATCAGGAAGGTAGGTGAATTCACGTGAAAAGAGATCCATTTTTTAGGCTAGAGTAAAAAATTATATATTTAAGGTACAGCTTTATAGATTTTTAAGAGAATCCACACATAGATGAGCCAAGTGATCTGATGTTCATTTTTAAGATCATTTTGTTGCTGAATATAAAGGGATTATAGAGTGAGAAGTTTCAAAATTTAAGAATGTATGAGAGAAAGAAAGGGAGAGAAGGAGAGCGAGAGAGGGAGGGAGATGGAGAGAGGGAAAGAGGGAGACCCGGAGGGAGAGATGGAAGGAGGGAGAGATGGAGGGAGAGAGTGAGAGAGCAAGAGCGAGCCAGAGAGAGAGAGAGAGAGAGAGAGAGAGAGAGAGAGAGAGAGATGCTGACAATGGAACTGCAAAGAGGAGGCAAGTATGACATCTACTGTCCAGTGGAGATAAGATACAGGTGTTGAGGGGAACAGGCAATGAACCCTAGTGTGGGAAAGGATCAAACATTTTAGGAAAAAGAAAATAAAGAATCTTGCATTGAGAAAGCATATCTTGAAGGAAGAAGCCAGCATGTGGGAAAAAGGAAGATGCAGGTTTGCTGTAGCAGTCAGGAGAACAGAATGCTCCAAGGATCACCAGGCATCAGCAGAGGCTCGAAGTGCAGATGCTGCAGCTTGACTGACTGCAAGCCCCTTCTCTCTCAGAAAAGCATTGTTTGAAGTTGGACACCACTCCGCTTGGCTGTGTTCAGTTTCCACATTTAAAAGGCGTCAAAGCTCTGTGTGCTAAAAATGCTAATGGAGCAAGTGCTGATAGCTCCACCTTTGGCTGTTACACATCAAGTAAGATGAGGACAGAAAGTAATCGCTGGATTTAGAATGTGGAAATCTTTGAGAAATCTTGACAACACTAGTTTTAGAAGCAAGGATGAAGTGGTCTGAAGAGAGAAGGGGCCGTGAGGAGGCTGCAATAGCAGGTTGACCTGACTCTCTGGATGAGTCTGGCAGCAAGGAGGAACTTAAAGCAGGGCAGCAGCCGGCATAGACTGTTGGCTCAGTGGATGTTCTATGTCTATTCTTGCTAATTTAGGATGGGAGACACACATGGGCTTGTAGAATTCTGGGAACCACAACTTCTCCTTTCCTCTCACTTCTTCATCTATGCCTTGTGTGTAGAGGTCCGCAAAGCCTCATGTGGTCATAGTTGGGGCTTTTTCAATAGTGGCTGGATCTAGAGTGCATAATTGATTCATGGTGCAATGCTAGGATTAAGGGTACTGGGATTAAAGGTTTGCGTGCCACCCATCCTAAAGTACGGTGGATGCAAGATAAGGAGCGGAAAGATGCCTGCTGCCAATTACTTGTAGTTAGTCCCTTGTTTATTTTGTCAGCTTCTGCCCACCATGAGCTGTTTCTCCTCTGCCATGCCTGCCCACCACGGCATCCTGTGTTGGAGCCAGCTGATTATGGACTGAAAGCTCTACAAACTGAGGTGAATAACTTTTCTTCCCCTAACTTCAGGTGTTAGGAATTTTGTCAGTACAATGAGCAACAGTAACTAGAACACAGCAGCTTTGCCTTTTTCTTCCTTCAGAGCTTCCACTTTGACCCCTGAAATAGGGAGCTGGAAGGGGAGATGAAGGAAGCTGCCATGGTAGACTTGGCCAAGATGTCTTCCTTCCTAATCCTAGTTTCTAATCTATAGCAGAGATAGTATCACTAGGGAATAATCAGAATGTGTCTTCTAGGTCATTTTACCAGATAACTGAAAGCCACTAAAGGAATAACTTAAAGTAGACTGTAAAGAAAAGTGAGGAGAGTGTGAATCTTGAATTTTGATGGTTTACAGGAGCAGAAGCCTAGTGAGGGTAGAAGAATATGGACAGCCCAATGGCAGTCTGAAGGTACTGGGCTGAAATGAGAAATAAGAAGTAAATTCTAAGCCAGTCTGCTCTGGCAATCTTTAAAATTTGTCTGAACCTACCTCTTATCAGTTGGAAGGACAGGCAGCCACATGCTGGGAAGGAAATGCCACTCACTAACTTGTACAGCTGGATGCAGAGTTCAGCCCAAGCTGTGTGCGCATTTCTCCTGCAGCCTCAGACTGCACTTTGGTTCTCCAGGGATGAGGCGGGGATGGGCAAAAAGACAGGGAACCTGCAACTCAGGGAGAATAGGCGTGATTCCCTTTGCTAGCCCAGCCTTCTGCTGGGGATAAAAGTGAGTGAGATGCCCAGAGGCCCCCCGACCCGCCGATCCCAGAGCATCCCATTCCCAGAGCAGTTTGCTCCACCTTACTTTTAAAACACATGGAAAATCTCCCATGAAAATATATCATCGTCATAGCCTTATTTATTCTTAACTTTTGCAATGAAATGTTGACGTTTACACTGAGAAGCAGACAATATCATATGGTAATATTTTTAAATTTTATTTATTTATTTGGTACGGGGTCTCTCTATGCAGCTTGGGCTCATAGCGATCTCCTGTCTCAGCCTCCCCAGAACTGGTGTTACCAGCATGCACCTTCATGCCCGGTTTAGGTGGCTGGCTCTTCAGTGGGCCAGGGATTGAACACCAGGTCCTAGCACTTGCCAGGCAGGCACTGAGACCACTAAGCTATCTCCCCAACCCCTATATGATAATATTTTGAACACTTTTAGCATGTACTGACTTCCTTCAATCTTAAAATGGTTTGCTTTTTCAGACAGAAAGAAAAAAACTTCTATTGATGCTCCCTGACTCTGAAGGGGTGCCTGTCTCTATCCCCTCATTAAGACACCAATTCATAGATCATTGGGAACAATGAGGTCACTTTGACATACTGAGGGAAATACTGTTAAACACCATATTAAAAATAGTATAACTATTCCATGATTCCCTAAGGCAATTAGCCTTAGTTTCTTGCCATAAATTGACCTGCTATTGTCCCTACAGAATTAGCATTTGGGCCTCCTGCCCACATTTTTCCTCCTTTCCTCTAGATAGGTCACTAGATTCTTTTGTGTCAGTCATGAAAGAAAGAAAAAGTGCAAATCCAGCTCTTAATATTTCTCTAGAGCATGAGTCATATAATACAGTTTTATAAAATACTATCAGAAAAGAGTGCTTTACATACCATAATAGTCATTTCATAAAGTTCAATTTGGCAATTCCATGCCACATTTAATTTTCTCTTACAATTCCCACGTAGCAGGGAGATATTGCTCTTTGTGGCTTTCAAGTCTCTTTCAGAGAACTGTACAGTGACAGGTTTTTAGAATTAGTACTTTTCCCATAAATAGACACTAAATTACTTCTATCAAATAAAGTCACATATGCATTTTCATTAAAATAAACACTAAAATAATAAGTAATTTTTCTATGCAGCTATTCTGGGACTTATGCAAATTAGAATTCTGCACTATAGTATGAATCATTTGTAGTTCTTCATTTTCACTGGTGGTGGGGCTAGTAATTTCTCTCTGAATTATAATATTTTAGCATACTAAAATCTATATCTAGATGAAGCAGATACTTCAAAGCTTCAAAACTGATGAAACAGCATACTTCTCTTTTAAGGAATAAAGTTGTTTGCATTAATATGTGAAATATACTCCTAAAACACCCCCTGCTGATTTCAGAGAATTTTGCAGAGAATTGTGCATAATTTTCTAAAATTAAAAGACTGAGGATTAGATATTTATGATGATAAAAATTGGATCTTAAGAATTATTAAAAACCTGGAAGACTCTCTGAAGATGGAATTTCTTGCTCAGTTCAATAATTATTTAACACAATAAAGGTTAAAAAATAACAGTATAATCAAAAGAGCTGATTGCTACATTCAGCTCCACCATGTACGAGCACAGTGACAGTCAGTCCCTGAGTATCTTCTTAAACCTACAACAAGCATTGAAATGAGAGTTAAGTGATATAACACAGGATATTGCTCCATAAGTGATAAGCCATAACTTCATAAAGGAAGATTCCTGGAAATGGCATGGTGTAAGACTACAAATGGCTCTTTAATACCTGGGGAGAAATTCTCAGGAATCTACAAATTCTGCAAGCAAATGTGATTTTGCTTTTTCAGAATATATTTTAGGGAGCCAGGGAGATGTCTCAGTGAAATAAGCACTTCCCTGGCAAGCACAAGGGCCTAAGTTCAATCCCTGGTTCTACCAAAAAAAAAAAAAAAAGAAAAATGTATTTTATTTTAAACTGATGTTACTGTTTTAAAATTTTCTGTGATTATATTCTGGGTCATTTAATCTTTTAGTGACTCCTATACAATGTATGTATTCATGATGATATTAAATTGTCAAATAATTCAACTTCAGTTGTTTCCAAGCTAATATAACACACACAGGCACATTTAATATTTAGCTTTTATGTGCTCCCAAGTGACAATGACAAAAATTTTAAACAAAGATGTGAAAGTAGTTTCAATCCAGAATATTCAAACTGATGAGAATATTCAGTTATTAACTAGCACACTATAGCACTGATGAGCTGGACTTTAAAAAAAGAAAAAGAATCCTGTCAGTATTAAGAGCCACGAATTAACATTAATCATCAATATTAATTTATCAATAAGATTATTTGTATTGTAATATATAATTGCATTTTAGATAGAAATATGAAAATTGTAAACCAGGCATGGTGGCACACCCACCACTAGGGAGACTGTAATCCCAACACTAGGGACGCTGAAGCAGGAGGATCATTGTGAGTTCAAGGCCAGTCTGAGCTACAAAATGAACTCAAGTCCAGTCTGAACTGCACAGAAAGACCCTGTTTCAAAAAGCCAAAATAATGAAATTGTAAACCTAAGTTTATACATAAGTTCATATATACTCATATCTACATATTTAAATAAAATTGACATTAATTAACTTGAAAATAGTTTTTTGACAATACTGGAGGGATGTGACTAAGACAAAAACCCAGAAAAGGCAGAATTCAGTTTATGTGCTCTACATACTTTTCTGTGTGATTCTAAGCATGGGAAAAGACCACGTCTTCTATTTCTTCACAGTAAGAAAAGAATGCTAATCTTCTTCCCACAGGAACACCATGCAGAATTAAAAGATGATGAACCCACTGCGAATAGACAAATGCCTTCCCAGGGACGGTGTGTGGTCAGTGTGGCTTTCAGTCCGGGGGTCAGGCTTTCAACTCTCACTGCCTCTTCTCCCAACAGTGACTCCAGCGATTTGGCCTATGTGGAGGACCTCACGAAGAACGTTCTGTTGGAAAATGTGGCCCAGGCAGGACAAATACACGAGCTGGCCAGATAAGCCCAGGAAAGTGTTGGACTTTGTGAGAAGGACATAAAGAAAAGACTTGAGTTTGGGACCCTCTAAGGCCACAGAGCTCCTCACCACAGGTTGAGGAGATGAAAAGAGAGACAGGCCCAATAACTGGGAACAGGGCACAGCCCCAGACCCAGCCTGACAGAAGCCTACTGAACTGGGAGAACCTAAATAACAATAGCAAGAAGAGATTTGAGTACTCTAGGCAAGATTCCGTGTTTGGGATCCTCAAGAAAGTGAAGCTGACTGAATGTACCCTGCTGACAGCAGAGCTCTTGAGGCCTTTGGGGAGCAGTCTGAGGACCCTCGTTATCTTCCCTTCACACCCCAAATCACATCTTCTCCCATGGGGAGATGTCCACAGGTCCTTAGCTCAGAGAAGCTGGGTTTAGGAGTAGCCAACATGCCTCTGTTCTCACCACCAGCAGGATCAAGGAAGTCAGAAAGCAATGGCAATGAAGCTAGAACTGCCCCAGACTGATGAAGTAGTCTTCTAGAATCTTCCAGAGAAATCCCAAAAGTCCCACTAAAGATTCTCCTGTGGAAGAATTCTCACATTGACAAGAACTCTCTTCATATGCAAGTGAAGACAGAATCATCACCCAAGAAACAACCAAAGCCAGCTAAGGAACTAAACTTTTGTTCAATAAGGAGTCCCAGAAACAGACAACCAAAAGCTACAAGGTGCAAAACCAGAAGCCCATCATTCAGGTACAGAAGGCAAGTCTGGTCCAGAAGCACACCAACGAGAGGCTGGAAAACCTGTGCAGAGATACAGCATCTACCTGTAGGGCAGTCTATCCATCAGGCTGGAGGCTACATCACCAAGTAGAGCTAGGAGCTGGCCATGCCAAAGGCCACAGCCCCTCCCTTCACCATGGCCTCTGATCCATCCCTTACATCTCAATTTGTTTCAATCAAAGTCATCCAGGCTTTCTTCCCTCTTTCCATAAGAGGAGGAGAAATCAAAGTGACTTACAGCATGAGAAGAAAGGAGAGATGCTAAACTGTGGCCTAGGAGGCTCAGAAACTGTCAGGTGGTAGGCACATACTCTGCTCATTTTTGAGAAGAATTGTGTTTTAAATAATATGCACAGATCTGTACCCATATTCAAAGTATTCCACCTGCAACATGGGGAAGATGAACCCTGGTGGTGACACCACCACAGCCCACCTTTCTATCCAAGCCCTCTTGAGAGAACTCTGGGATAGCAGCATGAGGCCCATCTCTGTTCTTGCTATGCTTTTTATTTTTAAAATGCAATTATGACCAAGGTTCCTTCCAAGGAATAATGCTGTGCCCAAGAGTTGCACCAAAGTAGTTTTTTGTTGTTGTCGTTTATTTGTTCTGTTAGTACCAAAAAAAAGTATCAAGACTTCAAACTTGACAGCCCCACTTTTGCAAACATCTGTTGTTGAACTTGGGCTGGTCAAAGACAGTCACCTGTTCAGTTAAAGCCTTCTTTCCTGGTTCTGCTGTTGTGACTGGGGGGTGTGCATTAGGACAGTGCCCAGAACATGTGAGGGAGATGTGTGTGATGCCCTTAGCTGTTGCTAGTGGCAAAGTGCTACTGAGCAGGAAGAACCTGAAACATTGTGGCACATCATCTGCTGCTGAACCATGTAAGGTGGTATTTAGGTTTGAGGAGCACCTCAACATGTGGGTGGTATTTCTGTGACTGGATTGTCCTGCCAGAAACCCTAACCCACATGGTCTTTAGGTCCCATCTACTCTTTTGTTGTTTGGGAGGCAAATAGGATTTTGGTAGTGAGAAACTCCTAAGGGTCCTACTCCAGGAGCCATGCCTAGCCACTTCTCTGAGCAGAACGAGGCTGATGGGAAAACTTCACAGATGTGTACATGTCTTTTTCTGTGAAGAAGAGAGCACTGTTTCCTGTTTCAGCAGTTTTCCCCAGCAATAGGGACAGAGTGGTAGAGACTATAGCCCAAGACTTGCCTCTGGGTAGCACCACCTTGAAGAACTAGGTAAACTCAGTGGGGCTTAGAGTTCAGGGCTTGAAACCAGGGATTCATCTGCTATTTCTCAGCAAGGTAGAATTCTAAAAGTGTTTTGAAGAAAAAGAAGTAACTTGATTCAGGCACAAAGCTTGATTCAGGGCTATATAAACTATGGTATACAGACTCTGTAGATCAAGAATGCTTTTTTTTTTTAAGTATTATTCAGACAGGATTCTGTCATGTAGTTCAGGTTGATATTGGACTTACTATGTAGTCTAGGCTGGCTTCAAACTCATGGAGATCCTCCTGCCTCATCCTCCCAAGTTCTGGAATTGCAGGCATCCTTATAACACCCACCTGGTTTTTACATTTTTAAGAGGTTAAAAAAATAAAGTAATGTGCAATGGAGTCCACACAGATCCTGAGAATTACAGTTAATGGCTGGCATTTTATAGAAGTTTGCTATCACTCGTTTTATTTAATAATATAGGCCTAACCATGGACCTACAGGAAGAAATTTGAAAGCCTCCTGTGTCTCATTGACACCTCAGACCAAACTCTCCCCTCCTCCCCACCCCGGGCCTTGCCAGTGCACCCCCATCTTGCTTCTCTTGTGCAGGACAAATATTTATGTATGTGGGTGACATAGGAACTTTCCCACAATTCCATCTTGCCCTCATCTGGGTGAAACAGATTAATCTTCAAAGGGAACAGAAGGCTTAAAGGCTGACCAAGCTCAGAACACAGATGAATGAGTCACCATCACCCAGTGGCCGGAACTGAGTCCCTAAAGCAACTGTTATAGAGCATATTCAGGAGATATATATATATATTTTAAAATAATTTGTTCTCCTACTAGTATCAATTGTAATCACCTTACAAGGGGATTATTCACTTACTTCTGAAACCCTATGGGATTGCCCCCTTATTCTTCAGCCAACAAAAGCATCAGGTTTTTTTTTTTTTTCAAAAAACTGTCAAGCTCACTTATGTTTTGCCAAGTTAAATTTCATGCAGATCAATTTTTGTGTCAAAATAATCTTTTAAATTTGATGATGAGGGCCGGGGAGATGGCTCAGTGGAATAAGCGTTTCCCTGGCAAGCACAAGGGCCAGAGTTCAATCCTTGGTTCCAAAAAAAAAAAAAAGAAGAAGAAAAAATTTGATGATGAGAGGCTTGTGTTGGTTTTTTTCATCTACGTAGGAAAGTGCTATATTTTTGAAAACTTTATTCTTGAAAGCCCTAATTTTTCTTGTCCAGTTAAACAGTAGAGGTGAGGAAGATTATAAATATAAATTGGTCTTGGGCAAAATCTATTTATTCTATCTTAGAAGTACAACTAATATATCAATCAACATCTAAGTAAACCAAGGCTCTGGTCCCCCTCATTAGAGCAAATAAAGAATTTTGTAATTTATTGATGGTTTACTCTGTGATCTGAAGGAAAGAATGAATATTGTTCTTGGAGACCCAGACCTGCTGCTGATAAACATATGGCAAATTTAAAATGTCACATTAGCAAGGCAAAAGCATTCTGCTAGGTTAGGGAAAAGACAAATTCATACTAGTAATCAGACAAAAAAGTTTACTCCTTAAGATATGTCACAACTTGCCTGCACTTTGTGTATAACCTTATCTGACAAGGAAAATTCAGAATGCAAATGGCACAAAAGAAAGGCAGGCAGAAAATGCACAGATTGATTCTGTGCACATTATTGATTTTGGTGACTGCCGTATTCATGAATGCCTTCCTTGAATTAAGGAAAGAGGAACATTTTCTAATCAGCCTGACATCCTGCATATTGGGCCACTTGTCATCCTTCTACCTGGCTTGATTCATATGTATCTCAGTACTTACCCTTTGCTATAGCCTTGTTTGGCATTGAAACAGGTCTTCTTGCCAGGTTTGGATAAGCATCAATGGGAAGCTGATCACAAAAAAAAAAAAAAAAAAAACCGACCAAGCTACCAATTTCCATTTCTTTCCCTTAGAGCTATTTCAGAGACCTCTAGTGAAATCCCCGGTTGTATAAACATCCTAAGAGAAGTTTCTTTTTCTGTGCCTTCCCTGCCTCCTTGTTCTTTGTGCAAAAAAACAGTCCATGTTGGAGCTGGGGAGATGGCTCAGTGGATTAAGCACTTCCCTGGCAAGTGCAAGGGTCTGAGTTCAATCCCTGGTTCTGCCTGAGAAAAAGAAACAGTGTTTATATTGTCTGATCAGTCTTACATGCCTTTATCTGATAATCAGAGCAACTATTGAAGATAACAATGTTCAATATAGTAACCATTGTTAATTTTTTATCATTTTGTTTTGAAAATTTATATCATTTTTATTATTGTCTTAAAAAAAAAAAAGACTGCTGCCTGTGAACAGCTCACTGCTGGGTATCAGGCCTTCGCCTCTCTGCCCTGTTGCTTAGTAATGTACTGTGTTACTAGGTAGCTAAACAGGTGCTTCACTGTCCACACCCATGTGTCTTACCCATTCTCTGAAGCTCAAAAGCATTCCAACCAATTCCTGAAGCCCTTGTCCTGTATCATATCCCAAAAGATGTCACAAAACAAAGCTGAGGTTAAATAGAATAGACCTATGTGGCAACACCATACTTTCATATCTTGTCTCCAGGGCCCAAAACTGTGAACTCCTTGCTCCCCAGGACCATTTCTTCCTGGCAGGAACAAATACTGCATCATTTAGTTAAGGGTCATATTAGGTAATTTTGCTCATGGTAACTGGAAGGAAGGAAGAAAGGAGGGAGGGAAGGAAGGG